>JAOBYE010164442.1:0-33782 GCA_025403585.1 Parazoanthus swiftii
GAGTACGAACTCCAGACGAGGCGGGATCGGATATGCACAATTGGTGATCTATAACACGAGTGAAACTTGAGCATAGTGCTCCCTTGAGGAATGCTGTCTTGTAGAGTAAAGTTGGGGAGTGAAAATTTGGTCAATTCTCTGTGACTTTCACTGGTTGCAAAACAACTATGGTCACAATTGGTCAGCTACCAAACCCTTACCTGACAGGAGCAGGCAAATACCTGACATCAGTCTATCACCCCTCCCGCCTTTGGTTTAACAATGGTTGGTGTTTAAGTGTACTGCTGTTCTTGCGATTGCTACACAACTTTTGAAGGTTTTTCATTGCTCTGAAGTTTTGTAGTTTGGGCTGCCATCATCAAGTCTTTTTTCAAACAGATCCACACATATGTTGATACTGCAGCAGCTGGGGTACTGCTGATTCAACTGTGAAAAACCTACACAACTGTGATTTGCAATTGGTTCTGGTTGTTCTCAGACATGCAGTCTACCAAAAAATAGTCTGTCAACATGCAATCTGTCAAAAAATAGTCAACGGCACCCTAAAACAAAGTACTTTTAAGGGTCGCACAGCAATTAAAACAGAGCTAACAAAGTGACCCTCTTGGCCAGGTCTTTGTCATTGCAACATTGGGGTAGCTTTTACAAGTGGCCACACACACATGCGTCACACAGAATTCTGAACACGCAACAGTCAAAACTCTGAAGTGATGAAGTTTCATGGTAATAAGTCTATACTACTGGCTTAAGCTCAAAGACTCGTCTGGCATTTTCTGTCGATACCCTTGCAATTTCTTCTGCTTCAATGCCAAAGCACTTGGCGACAGTGTGTGCAATAACTGACAGTGTGCAAGGTTCATTGCGACCCATCTTGCACTTAGCAAGGAGATTCTTGCTGATACTGTCCAAGTCGGCATTGGGTGCATTCGGCACCATATATGGAGCATCAGTCTCGAGCAGCAGCCTATCAAGTGGAAGGACTCCTTCCCTTAATGCCTCTCTAAGCTCCTTGCCAACTTCTGTTTGAAGGAATGGGTGATAAAATGTTGTTATTTGAGCTAATGAAGTGATTGAACATCAACAGACCTGTTCTTAAAAAGCTTAAAACTACAAGACACTCTAAATGGAGAAATTATAGTCTTTGAAAATTCAAATTTAAAACAATCCCTGGTTAGAGTATCTTCGCTTGAGAAGTTAAAGATCTTAAGAGTCATATACTGTAACACCATTTGAAATAGTCGCTCTAGTGAACCTCTAATCATGCCAAAATATATTATAGTAGTTACCAGATTACAGGAAAGATGAAAGGGTGTGACCGACCTCACAGTCGCTAAGTACAGTTGTAATCTTTGTTCAAGAAACTGCTTTACATGACTTGTCCACATAGAATTCCATGTATCCATATAGCACTAGCATTAGTTTGGTATACCCATCAGCCCCAGCAAGTTTCTCAACATCTAGTTTCTCCTTACAATATCAAAACAAATGGAGTTGTTTTGTTTTGAGAATAAAGGAATTGATCATGCACTGCACACTATCCAAAATGAAAAGCCAAATTCTCCCAAACTGTTTGAAAGGAAGGTATGAATACCATTTAGAAGAATCTCGCAACACATCATTGGCCGTGTTTGGAACTTAAGGAAATTAGAAAGGTACACTGTCTTATTTTGCCATGTTTGGAATTGAGGGGGTAAAGTATGGTGCACTGTAGTGGCTATTTTTGTACCTTTACAAACAAAGCCAGTGATGCCGATGTAGAAGCCCATGGCAAGGAAGGTGCTCATCTCGGCAGCAGAACCAGTGAAGCAATGGATTACTACAGGGGGCAGCTGGCCTGTGTAACGAGAAAGGACTTCCAGAACTTTCTTGCTGGAATTTCTCTCATGAACCAGTAAGGCCTTTTGAGCCTTGCATGCCAGCTCAATCTGTAAGTACAAAGGAAGAAGCAGCAGGAATTTTAAAAAAATCTACATAGTAGTTTTTTAGTGTTGTTTCTATTTTTACTTTTTTCTCACATTTTTACAACATTTTTTAATTAGTATTCTTTCTAGTATTGTAATTTTGTTTTTATTCTTAATAAGAATTTTTAGTGTTTTGTGTTACATACATTCATTAATTAATATTAATATAAGTTCTGGATTTTAGAATAAGGGTTTGTTCTGTTTTCTCTGAAATGCTTCTAACAGGAGGCTAATATATAGCAACCTACCTTGAACAAGGTCTTTTATCAATAAAAACTCTTTACTTTAACTACTATTCATAACCAGAATTATCATTCTTAAGCCCAATATTAAGGACTTCATCATATCAACTTTTGGTATAGTTCTTTACAGACAGAATCTTGAAGAATGGCACAACCTCTGATGTATACATATATATGAAAACAGGCCAAGCTATAGGCAGATTTCAGCTGACGCAATATTTACAAACAAATCTTTTCAAATTGCAACACATTCGAGACAAGACAAAAAAAACCCTTTGTCTCAAACAACCAATCAATTTTAGTTAATAACAACAACTGAAATCCTCCTATTGCTTTTTATTTCACTTCACATTATAGTGATTTTATTTGTACATATATACAGTACCTGCTTTTCAAAAGCGGCAATCTGCTTCTCTTGTGAAGAATAATTACGATGAAAGTCCAGACCCACTTCCCCTATTGCTACAACTTCCTTCATCTCTGCAAGTTTCTGAAGTGCTTCGAGTGTCTTGTCATTCCACTGTTTGTCCACAAAGTGTGGGTGAATCCCAACTGCAGCATACAGCATGTTTGGCCTCGTTTTACACAAGTTGACTGAAGATCGACTCATCCCGAGTGTGTTCCCAGTCAGAATCATCTTATGCACTCCACTCCGCTGGGCCCTTGTTATTACATAATCAAGATCCAGTGAAAACCTGTTGAAAATAATAGCTTCTTTTTCAGGAAAATTATAACAGCCCAGTTTTGCATGTGTGGTTGCCGCTGGTTACAATGACTACAGATGCATCTTTACAGTGTTAGTCTCCACTTGATGTTAACACACTAAAAGATACTTTCTTGGGGCATTGATTCATCCTCAAAAAAGATGTGATGTAAAACCTAAGGACATATTAACGATCAAAAATATGAGCAAATGACCTCTTTTATTGTATGTGTACAACTTGGGCTTTTGTTGTCCCATTTCTAATCACCCTGATAACTGTTTTTATTCTTGTTATTCAATTAATGCAGATGTACTAGACCACTGGGACTATAATATTTTATATATGTACAAGACACAAAGCAAGAATTCCCCATATATACAGAGGGTTTGTAATAAATCACAAAATAAGCCAAAACCTTACACTCTGTTGCACAGGTTTACTCCAATGTCTACAAGTACCAGCATTTTCTCTGGGGGCAATGAGACTTGTTCATAGGAGATAGGGGTTTTCATCCCAAATGGGCCTGGCCCTCGTGGACTGTAGTTAAAGTTTCTCCTAGGATAGACTGGCATCGTAGCAGGCATCCGGGAATGGAGCAAGTAAGAATAGTATGATGATGTGTTGGTTGGACCCTGCATGAGGAAACACAATGCTCATTCATCTGTCAATATTTCAAACTGAGAAACAATATGGTGCAAACGTATCAAGGATTTATCCAACAACAGCTTGACAATCTACAAGTATGTGAAAGTTTGGCATAAATGTGAACTGTACCAGTTCAATCTTTCTTTCAGAAGTCATATTATTTTGAAACCCCTGATTCTTTTTACAGCCTAGCAAGTTTTATGTACTGTACTTGAGCAATACATGTAGGTATAAGATTGCAAAAATAAAAGTAAAATTCAGACCTTTTTTTTTTATTTTTTTGGTTCAAATGCTACTTGAAAAACAGACCCCAAGGAGTGTTGCATAAAACCATTTAACAATTGCAGGAAAAAACAACTTGCAGGATGTGGTACAAGTCATCCAGCATTCAAATAACCTGTGAAAACAGTTCTAGGACCAATTTTATTACAAGTTTTTGTTAAAAAATAAACCAAGATACCATTCAATGTTGGAGTGCTGTGATGGGAGATGAAAAGCTGCCATTCTTTTGGTCTCAATTGGTACTGTTTTTGACTATTCATGACCACTCTTAGATCCACAGATCCTGAATTTTTCAAAAACAAGGACCTAAAACCAGCAATTCTGGAAAGGGATAAGAGGATGTAATAAGGTACAGTACAGTATCTGTGCTCCAAAAAAGTTTTTTTCTTCTCAATAATTTTCTAACATAATTATTTTACTAGAATCACCAATGAAAGATGCTGCCAAGGCCCTGTCATCCCCTCCCCTAAACCTGCCCTTGAACATCATTCCATTTTGTGGAAGGTTTCTGGAAATTAAATAGGAGAGAGGGTTTTTTTGGTCTTAGAAGACAGACATTAAGATTTAGAAAAAAGACATCTGTTCAAAGGGGTCTTTGGAATTTGCAAAACAAGAGGGGCAAAAGAGAGGTAGAAAATGGTATTTTCTGGAATCATATATAAATATTATATTGTTGATTAACCTGGTTTCTTGCAGGCTCAACCCTGATTTTCTTCTCATACATTAAGGTTCCATTAAGTTCCAACAGTTTTCTAGCCAGGTGTTCAGGAACATTGATGAAACCAAATCGCTCAGTCTTCCCTGCTTTTTGTGCAGGAAGCTCCACCCAGCATGATGAGCGAAGGTATGGGGATGTGTCCAGCCCAAAATGTTTGGTTAGATCATCTCTTGTAACTTCTGGCGACAAATTGCCTGATGAGAACAACAACTTTTTCTTAACCTGTCCTGCTGCTGATAAAAACACATTTCCAGTTTCGCAAGTTTACAAGTTTACTCACTTTTAATTTAAGCAGCAGTTGGCATTATTGATATACTCCTAAAAAAATATCCATGGGGTTATTTTGGGAACAGAATGATCAAGTTTTTTTATTGGGGGGGGGGATGGGGTTGGTAGTTTTGAAGGCAGGGATTTTTTTTTCATTTTGGGAGTAAAGTAACACATGAACCTCACCCTTCCCCCAATAGCCAGTTGGAGACCCTGGGACTATGCTTCAAGAAACAGTTTTCGTCTATAAACAGTTTCTCAATGCATTCAGGTTTATCCAAAGCAAGAAATCTACAAGATAACTGTCGAAGTAAAAAAACTGCTTCATTGTGAAAATATCCAAATATAACAATGGTTTATTTAAAATTTGTTAAAGATCAGCGTACGCAACACTCTAAAATTATCGCTTGCTTCTTTTAAACTGTTTACTGTCAACGTTGTCGACCAAATGAAAACCAAACGTGACATGCAATGATAAATGCACAGTAGACCTTTGCTTACTATCAAACGAACAATAAGTTTGAAGAACGGATGCTGAACGAAGAATTCTCAGAAACTTCTTAGCAGCCCTGTACTCTGGACTTTCATCTCGTTAAAAGTCTAGAACTGAAGTTTTCTGTGGACAACCACAAGTAGGCATGCATATTGTTCACTCACGAGGAATTCAAGAGCAACTGAAAATCTTTAAAACTTAAGTAAAAACTAAAAAAGCATCTGGGTGGTCAAACCTCGATGTTGTAATTAATGTCCGCTCCCAAAAGCTCGCGCTTGCAAAGCAATACAAATTTCCCAAAACTTCCAATAAATACTGCACTTACCTATATAAAACTTCACATTTCCAGCCATTATGACCAATAACTTCGGGCAAATTGCAGAATGAAAGAAAGTGAGTTATGACAAGACGCTGTGATTTCTTCACGTGTTTGAGTACAAATATGGCGGGAAGGTCCTGGGCTCTGGAACCCAGTCTCTGTGAGCCAAGTTTCTTGGTGTTGCATGTTGTGGCAATATATTCTGTAATTACAGGTGATTTCTTGTGCGATAGAGATTTAATCATGCCTCTGATCAAGCTCAAACACGTTGTGTCTTTCAGCAGCGAGGATAATGTAAGTTTGTTAATGTGGAGAAAGTTTGGAATGTCTTTGGAATTATAAATATAGTGACCTCGAATAACTGCATATTGATACACGCGTCCTGTGACTGTGTGACATTTTTGAAACACCGTAACTTCAATTTGAAAAGAATATATCAAAACATTATTTTAGTGCATAATATTGCATTTAATCGAGGGTATACTGTACTAGTATTTGCATATTAAATACTATTGTTGGCAGGATGATGGTGATAGTAATGATAATGACAGTGGAGACCGTTGTTGGAGGTAGTGATGATGATGATGATGATGACGGTGACGCTGATTGTTACTTGTGTATAATTAATAATAGTAGTTAAGTAATTATACAGAGGAAGGGGTTAAAGTGCGCATAGTGGGCCACAAGTTTATCAGTTAATTTAAAACTGTCACATGTTACCCTCGTTAAATAAAGTCGCCTTATTTACCTTCTACCTTATCTCTCACAGGAATGTGAATATACTACCAATTTGAGTGTATGTGATTGCTGACTATTTTTTCTCTGAACAAGGCCCAACCAGCAGAAAATTTACTCAAGCCTGAAACTTACAGAAAGTGGAGATGTGCATCCTCAGGAGAAAAACAAGCATCAGTAATTGTTGAGGTGAAGTAATTTTCTGCATTTTTGAGTTTCTAATAATTAATGTTAACATTAAAACATGCAGTTTCAGAAAAATTAACTGTTTGTGAATGTTACAGTTGTTAGTTACTTAACAATTTGTACTTGATAATTTGCACGACTGTTTTAAAATGGTTCAGGTGGTACCCCATACCATGAAATCTATGCTAAATTAAACATTGAAATGTGTATTTGTGTGGATTGCTATTGTTGTATAATAAAACTCTGATCCAGGCAATTACTGTATATATTCAGAATAAAGACAAAAAAAAAGTTAATAAAAATGAATTATCAATAACTTATTTGACAAAATTTAACAGTAAGTGTTATACATTGGAAGGTTACAAAATAAGTATGTTTCACAGACTAGATTTTGGGTTCTAATAAGAAATTAAAGAAGTAGGATGCAGGACTTGTCTATGAGCAAAACAGGAGATAATTGGATTACTGGAAAAATCTAAGAGTTCTGGATGATGGGATTTGTGAAGCCTTTGGATTTGGAACTAAAAATAAATATTAAGTAAACATGCGGTTTCAGAATAATTACCTGCCAATTGTGTCATGTGTAATTGCTTCATTATTTCATATTGCAGCTTGAAAAGGCAACTCAAATCCATTCAATAGATATAGGTATGTAATTTCCAACTTTACATGAGGATTGTCTGAATAATTACAGTGTAGCTGTTCAAAAAAGATTATCTTATATGCACTGTCTGGTGCATACTTAACGACCAAAAAGAATGACATGATTCACTGGTGATAAAAACAAGGAATTAATATAAAATCAAATAAATGTGTAAAATGCATTCAATTTGGATAACTTCTAATCAATAAAAAATAACTTCCTTTTTTGTCTCTCAGATCATTGTTTTCAATTTCAGCTTAATTCAGTCTGTTCAGCAACAAGCACAGAGTTTTGTATGCAGTTGGTCATTATGAAAACCTGAAATATTTGCACAAATTTTGGAAGATTTTTCATTGGGGATAATGGAGTTATAATCCTTTTGTTGATGTTGCTATGGCAATGGGCATATTTTACAATGAATGAAATTATATATTATTCAGTTCAATATTCTTAATATTAGGAAACAATGGATCAGCTTTAATTGAGGTACTTGTTGGAAGATCATCCTGTGACCCTAATGAATCATACAAGGTTGGTATAATAATAATAATAACAATAACAATAATAATATTAATAACAATAATAATATTCATAATAGTAATAATTATTATAGTAATAACAATCTTATGGTAGTTATAAAACAACAACAGCAATTTATAACTTATAATAATAATCAACTTTGTTAAAGGAGAACTGGAATATGACAGTGAATATGAGGCTCTCAACAAAATTTTGCAAGGTTAAATCTAAAACACAGTCTGTACTACATGTATATTGTGCTCCCTAAATGCATATTATTTTTAGAAAGATCCAAGAATATAAAACTGTTTTGCATGGTTTACATTATAACCAAAAACAATGCAATAAAGCTCAACATATAAATTAAACTGTATGTCGTGGTTTTGTTTTATTATAATTTTTGGTAAAACTTTTTTAGACTGCATGCTGCAAGGTGATGTAATTATTAATGGCAACATTTTTTTATCAGAGTTGTTTCTTTCCAAGATGATTTTTTTTATATAAAATTATAGATTTTGCTACTCATAGTACTTAGAAGTTAAAGTAAGTAAAATATAAACTTATTATAATTTAGAGTATTAAATAAATAAAAATTAACATTTTTGCTGTAGGTTTTACTTGTGACATCATCCTTCATGAGCCCTGTGGAAAGTAAAAGTTTCACTAACACCAGCCGAGTTAGGATGTTTGGTAAGTGGGATGTCTAACACAATTGTAAAGTTATGTAAAAACTATATAATTGTATGTTATTACCTAATTATATGACTTTAGGTTTTAAAAAATAATATGTGGACTCTAAAGTTCTCTTTTGATTGCTTTAAAACTTGGTCTAAAAATACTGGGTATCGTTTCTTCAGTTTGAGCTGAAACAGGATGTAAAAATTCCTTTTTTGGTTCTTAATGGGATCGGAGTTTGAAGGATTGTGCATTACATATATATATATACCCCCTACCAAAAATATGGGTGAATAACCCCCCCCCCCCCCAGGTGTTCTCTGCACACGCAGTACTGCACTGTTTCGGATCTTCCTATATTAATTTTCTTACCAGGGCCTCGACCAATATCACTTCACTTGTAGACATGTCAATGTGGTATCGTTTTGTGGCATATACAGACACTGTTATTGATTATCCTTTCTTGTTTTCACAAACTGCCCAGGTCCAGATAAACTGTCAAAACAAGTTGCAGAACAGAAGTGGGACAGAGTCAAGTTTGTTTGTACACAGCCTTTTAATAAGGTGGATGCTCAGCTTAAGCCTTGCTGAGAATTGGAAACTGGGAGGGTACTTTTTGATCAGTTTGATGGGGTTGTGCAAAGCTTCATGGAAGCTGAATTATGCAAATTTTCCTAACCAGTCTCATACCATTGCTAACATTTATACCTGTTTTCAGAGCCGTGTACCATGTGGTACATCACCACTGATAGTTTCAATATTCTAGACAGGTTTGATTTTTGTAATGAATTGACAAGAAACTGGTTACAAAATGCCTGGCAAAGATCCAAAGCATGCTGGCTATACATTTATGTATGTAGCTTGTCACCAGCAGTGAGTTTTAATCCTGGTAGCAGAGAAATAAATGATCGAAACTCGGGTTAGAAGCTGAGTTGATTCTCTCTGAGGGTTTGTATGAAAGCTTTGGAAAATTTTACTTTCTCCACAGAAAGAGGCGTATGGATTGTCATTCATCTCCCTGCATTCTCCCCCTGACCCTGAGTTGGACGACAAACCAGCCAAATCAGAAGACACCACAGTGTCAGCCGGCCCGGTAGGTTTAGTCTAATGTTGGGCTTCACTGCAAACCTTCCCTTGAGGATCTGAAATTCATCTTTTCCAGCACGTTAAGGATGTCTTGACAATCAAGCTAATTGTTTCTGCTCATCGTTTCTGTGCATGCATTAAGCATTATGTGTGTGTTATATATATTCTTTCTTTTCCATACTATTTATTAAAGTAAAAATGGGGGGTACAGTGACTTTATTTAATGAGAATAACACGTGATAGTATTTAACTGATAAACATGTACACCTGTAGCCCTCGATACGCAGTACTCTACCCTCCCCCCCTTCCTCTGTCAGTGCTCCGTTTTATGGGTATTTAAAGTTTCACGGAGCAGGAGAAAGACGAAACAGACGTTGGAGTCACCGAGAATCGAACCGGGGATCTCCAGCTCCGAAGTCCGCGCACTAACCAACTGAGCTACGCCTGCTCCTAAGGACTTTATCACAAACAACTCAAAGAAAGCTGGACGGCACATTTACGAACCTTCTTCGCCGGGTGCAGAATATTCATTGGTCTGAGCACGCGACAAAGGAGAGAATCTACGGAAACCTATACATCCTATTTCAGATACTCAAATGCGTCGACGTCTCCAGTTTGCCGGACACTGCTTATAAGAGCAGAGAGTGAAGTCATCTTAACTCTTTTGCTATGGAGCCAAAACCTCCCGATCCGAAACTCGCAAAACGACATACCCACAGATGCTATCACAGAACTCGGGTATCGAAGTTGGTGAACTCAGTCAGGCCATGAGAGACCGCGCAGTGTGGCGTGCCGTTGTTGCTGACATCCCGGCCTCGGATGATGATGACGATGATGATGACGATGACGATGACGATGACGATGACGATGACGATGACGATGACGATGACGATGATGATGATGATGATGATGATGATGGGAAGGCTTTGTGCAAGCTTAACTGTGTACATGCATACTATTTTTAAAACCCCCAAGCACTTTGGTTCTAGTAAGGAGGTTATTTCTGAAAATTTCAACCTGGCACTGAGTAAGTGATATGCGAAGGGTGAGAGGTTCATTCGAGTAGAGGCAATTACTCATGGTGGAGGTATTTATTGACCTTTATTGTTAGAATATGGTACCTATAATCGGATTTTAATATATTCTAACAGGGTAAGAAAAGGTTGGGCCTTTTCACTGTCAAAGATGAAGACGACTCCCTAGCAATTCAACGTCACACAAGTTTTTTGTTCAAGAAAGAAAGAAAACCGTCTCCTCCTCCATTGTCAACCGCGGCAGCAGTCCATCTTGCCTCCAGTACTGCGGCCGCCGCAACAACAGCGGATATTCCCTCTGCCAAACACCGCCAGCCTGTAGCTACAAACAGAGCAGGTGAAGGAAACAGTTTCGCATACTCACGACCTTCATCAACTGTAAAAGCTGCGGAGCAAGTTGTGAAGAAATCCAACGAGGTATTTTAAATAGTGTATCATTACTTACGTGTTGTTGCATTATTTTGCATACATATATACATGGCTGTACATTGATGCATACTGATACATATATACATACGTACATATTTAGAAGGGTTAAAAATTTCAAAATTGCCAGAGTGCTCAATGGCTTGGCCAGAGCTAATTAAAAGTGGTACGATTATATGGCTACACGTAAAATAAAACCCTAACTCAGAGTTTCTGGAGTGTTTAGCTCCATCGTCAGAGAGTTTTGATTTGGTTCGATCTAGGTTTTGTACCTGCTCCTGCCATGCTGAGTTTACTGTAATTCCTTTGCAGTTAACATCAAAAAGAAAACTCGAGAATTTATCCGGAAATGATTCTTCGGGACAAGGAGGAAAAAGCAGCTTAAAGGTTGTTCTTCCGTGTTTTGTCTAATTCCAAGTGTTACGTTGAAATCGTGACGTTCGCCAATTTTTTGGTAATTTACAGGGTTCGTGCTACTCCTTAAACTCCTTGAAACACCTTGAATTTGGTTTTCATTTTCAAGGGCGCTTGAAAAGCCCTTGAATTTTGGAATTTATCACAGACTCCTTGAAAACTACTTGAATTTTGCCCTTATTGATTTCAATCTGGTGCAGGTTTAAGAAACAAATGTTGCAAAATTTATAAAGAACACTTTTAAATAAATTTGTTTGTGCAATGTGTGTTCATTAAGCGATTTTAACATGTACAACCGAATGGTGTTCTTGCACAGTGTCGACAGTTTTCATTACTATAGACACAATACCCCGCCAAAAATACTCTTTGAAAGTGAAATTTGGCACCTTGAATACTCCTTGAATACTCCTTGAATTTTGTAGCTGATGGTCAGCACTAACCCTGAATTTAATATACTTAATTGTTCATCAAGGATCTAGTTTTTTAAGCAAAACACGACAATTCCGTTACCGTATCGCCACCCACCTGGGATTCATCAGAAGGCAGCAAAAAGTTAAGTTTTGCCATGGGTGTGATGTTTTCAGTAGTCGCAATTTGTAATTTGTTAATCTTGTCATTATCGTTATAACCACTAGTTTTTGCCGCATTTCGTAATGTTTTCGATAGTTTAACTGCGGTTTCATTTTATTTGGTACTGTCATCCACGGATGGGCTGTCTGAACAACCTTAGTGAAATAAAATATCTTGCTATCTCTTACAATTTTAATAAAGGAATTTAATAAAGCAAAGCTTCTGATGATTTCTACAAACTTTTTATAGCCAACAGTTCGCTCAAGATCTTCCCCGCCACCGAACAAGCGAAGTAGAGGTATGTTAGCAAGAGTATCTCTCGGATTCAGAAAGTAACAATTTGATAAGGTTTGGTGTGACACTGGCGTTTTGACCGTTAGCCCTTCGTCAGAGAAGACTGTCAGAGCGGACGAAGGGCTAACGCTCGAAACGTTAGTTTAACACCAAACATTACGGCGAAAAACATATGATATCAACCCTTATTGATCAAAACCCATAGATGCAAAAGTCCCTTGTAATCCATGAGTTTGATAAGCAAATGTTTGAAGAATGTGTTTAAATTTGGTGGGTGTTTTGTCATGCAGCGAAAAATGAAGCTTGTTGTTTTGTGAACATTTGCCAGTCCTCCCGTTGAAACGATAGTAAGTTGCATGAAAACTGCATTTGCACGTTCTGTGGTTCATATACTAAGAAAGCTGTGAAACCCTAAATGCAGTGGGGAGAATATATGTATCCTGAAGAAGACTTGCATGTACTTATTAGATAATACCAGCTAAATTTGCAAAGCGATAGTACCTGGGATTTTTACTTGTAGACTTATTTTTCCTCTAGCGTCTCCAGAACCAAGCAGCAAGGTGCCACTGAATCAAATTCTGGTAAGAACTTTGGCTTGGAGGTGGTATGACATCGCTACACTGAACATTACAACAGAGTCACGTTGCTATGAATGTTTTGACAATTTCATTGCCACAAATTTTAGGCATACATCGATGTCACGTTGGATAGTGACAAAAGTCAACAATTTTGTACGGGTTAAATGATTCGGTTAGATGGGTTATTAAAAACTGGCTTAAATTGGGTTTGTAACAAAGTCAAGTGTGTTGTTTTAACAACAACTTGTCATTCTTGGCCAGCTTCAGTTGTTAAACCTTGCTTACACAAACACAACTTCGTTCCCGGACTCTTCCCTCTCCCAAAAGAAACCTGGTCACGTGGAACCCGTCTCCACTTCCGCTTCCACCGCCAGTTTAAGGAAGGCATTAGTGTACCTCAACAAGGCCACCGCATATTCGTAACAGACATATTTCATCAAATCCTTCATCCATGATTGCTGCATCAGGTCTCGACACTTTCACTGTCAGTAGTTACAAAAGCGTATTTCCGTAACATCAATGTAAGGCAAGAACTGAATTTTTAACTGAAAAGGCTTGGTTAGAGGTTGGTTCACACATGACGTAGGGGAACTATTCGTCAATTCCATTAACTCCCATTTCCATCAACCTCCATTGGCGTTCCACTGAACAATGGGTAACCATCAAACTGCTTCTGGTAACTACAAAGCTCTCAGTAGCCTTTACCCGTTTACATTACAGAACTTCTCCACCATTTTAAAGCTAAATTCAATTTCTTTTTGAACTAGCTATGAATCTATCATGAAATATTTTTAACATTGTCACGAAACTTTATTTTTAAACTTTCACAAAATTTTATTTTTAACAAATTTATATTGTTAAAAAAGCTTTACTGTATCATTATTACTACGGTAAACTGTATTACTCATCTTGTCATTATCATTATTGTTACTTTTTTTTGCATCCTACTGACAGATCATTTATATGCCCCTCCCCTTCTCCACAGAAAGGAGTTGTGTTTGTGTTGAGTGGTTACCAGAACCCTGAACGCGGTCGTGTAAGGGACAAGGCTTTGGAGATGGGAGCGCAGTACAAACCAGATTGGAATCGAAGCTGTACGCATCTGATGTGAGTTCCACTGTACGTACTGTATGTACAAGGGTACAAGGCCAGTCAAATTAAAACCATACTTTTAAGCTGGATTTGCACGATATGATTTGTCGGCCCGATTTGAGCCGTTAATTTGACATTTAGCAACATCTATTGTAACTGTACAGGTAATCAGAGTTCAGTACCTAACTGCAAGAATGATTTCCTGACTAACAAGAATCTGATGCAGTGTAAAGGGGATTCTGAAGAGATCTATATAGTGGGAGTTGGGTAATCCTTTCTTTGTACTCGGACTGTCCTAGTCAACACGACTGGGAAAGGGAAGTGAGTTCCCTCCAAAACTGGAAATGAGGATGTGATTTGACAAGTTTAGACTTGAAGATTGAGATTTGGGTATAGATCGGGCTCAGAAAATGGGATTTCTACGCCTCGCAATCAACAAACATAAAAATAAGTGCTCGAAAAAGCTACATCGTGGGGAGGCTGTCATGGGGCCATCCAATTTTCTCTAATTATTCGGAACCCAATGTAAATATGTTAATAAATTCCTTTCATTGTTAAAAAAAGCCTTTGAAAACTGTTAGGAGTACCTTATAAATGCACTTTACTGATGATAAATCGAATCCCTTCTGGTTGCAGTTGTGCATTTGCGAACACACCCAAGTTCAACCAAGTAAAAGGTGAAGGTGATTACTTCTGTAAACGATAAAAGCTTGTAGGTTAGTACGGACATCACAGTCCATAACTATCGATTAATTTAAGACCAACAAACGTTTACACGGTCATGGAAGTTTGTGTAATTTGAAATATGTTTTCCAAGGCCTAGAAAAGTCTTGGAATTAAGGAAAATGACGTTAAGCCATGGAACAGTTTTGGATTCTAGGAAAATGATGTTAGGTCATGGAACAATTTTGGATTTGGGGAAAATTACCTTAGGTCATGGAAAAGTCATGGAATTAAGGAAAATGACGTTAAGCCATGGAACAGTTTTGGATTCTAGGAAAATGACGTTAGGTTATGGAACAGTTTTGGATTTGGGGAAAATTACCTTAGGTCATGGAAAAGTTGTGGAATTTACGAAGTTGACCTTGGTCATGGAAAGTCAGAACGTCATGGAATTTAGGAAGATAACCTTAGGTCAAGAAAAAGTCATGGAGTTTCAAACATCTCCAGACTGAGTCACGCCGTCGAGAGGGAAAGAGAGGTCATGCTCCAAGTAGTAAAATTCTTACGAATAATTCACTCACCAGTAAAGCTGGTCGTAAGTCTTTAAGTCATGGAAAGAGATACAAGGTCATCTAAAAGTCATAGAACTGTTTTCTGAAGTACAGTGTTATAAAGAGTATCTAATCAAGTTCCTTCTGTTTTATTTTCATCGTATCCTTAGGAAGAGCGAAAAAATAATGTTTCCAAGAAGTGAACACATTAGTGGTAGCTTGATATGATCATTAGGAAGAGGGGAATTGTTTCCAAGAAGTGGATAACTGACTGTTTTCTTTGCCGTATCCTTAGGAAGAGGGAAAATTGTTTCCAAGAAGTGGATAACTGATTGTTACAAGAAGGAGAAAAGGTTGCCAACAAGGCAGTAAGTGCTTTGCCCCACTTGGCTGTGACTTTGTTAGAAAAACAACTGCGCATGCGTGAGTTGTAGCAAGAGGTGCATCTTTACTCGTCATGTACAAAAGCGCTTTAGAATCGAGTTACTTTTCGTCTTGATTCCAGTCTTGCGTGAGGATGATAGTTGACTTGGTCTTTGGAAACCAACAAAATAAATACAACTATAGTTTCTCTGGTAAAATATTAAGAACGTGAAGAATTTCTTTTGCTACAGAGGTGTTTTATTAAAGTGCAACTTAAATACTGTTCGTCTTTTAGTTACCATCTCGCGGGTGACAGTAGTTCCTCTGAAGAGGACAGCGAGGAAGAAGAGATAATGACAAAAACGCCTGCCAGAAAACCTACAGACTCGGCTAAAGTAGGTCTTGCAGAGAGCAGCGAATCAAGTAAAGACAAAGCTGGAGAAAAACCCAACAAAACTCCGGAGCCCACAGATGATACCACAGGTACAGCCAGTAAACGTGGAAGTTATGCGAGAACCATGCTCAGGAGGTTGTTGTGTTTTTCAAAAACGTGTCGAAGTTTCGACCAAATCTTCTGGAATGACTTATACGGGCATCTGAATTTTTTTCTAAAAAATGCACAAGCTTTTAAAAAAAAACTTCAAAAGATGATTTACTTGTAAGGTAGCGGAATTGTATTTTCCAAGACGGTTGAAGTTTTAGTTCAAGGTTTGAAAGTCTTGTCTGTGATAATAAACGTTGCAACGCTGGGAGGTTCTTCTGGCCACAGTGCTCCCCCGACTTACACTGACTGTTTTAAGCTTTTGAACTTGGTGGTCTAGTGGTGTAACGGATCCTCCATGGTGGTCTACGGGTATGACGGTCCATCCATGGTGATCTAGGGGTATGACGGTTCATCCATGGTGGTCTAGGGATATGACAGTTCATCCATGGTGATCTAGGGGTATGACGGTTCATCCATGGTGGTCTGCGGCAGCGACGGTTCCTTCATTGTGATGCGTGCCGGGATACGATACGTCTCTTGTTTCTTTTGTGGTCTTGTTCGCACCTCGCATAAGAATTATTGAATCATCGCATGGAGTTTAAGGGGTAGCACGACACGATTCGATACAAAAATTTACAATGCAATACAATAAAATTCCCTACCTACCTGTCTACCATGCCATAAAACACAACGCAACTTAATACAATACAATACAACATAACAGGCCCGTAGGCAGGAATTGTGTTTCGGGGGGGGGGTGGAGATTTCGTAAACTTGGACTCTTAAAAGCCAAATTTATGGGACAAACACGGACGGAAAACCTATTCGGGCTTCTTCATCGTTTTATTGAACCTCCAAATGTGGACCTTTTTGGGTCCGTGGGGGGGGGGGGGGGGGTGCGTACGGACCCCCCTTGCCTACGTGCCTGCATAACACAAATGTCAAACCTAGTTAAAGTTTTAAATTCCATTCCTGGGAACAAAGTCACTCTTAAGGCTCTGCTCATTTCTTTAAACGATATTTCAGATTATCCAGTTGAGGAGACGAAAAGTGTAGAGAAGGACAGATCCACTGCGGGGGAAGATTTGGAAAAGGAAGACAACGAGACACTGACAGCAGATGAGGGGCCCTCCACTCCACGCCACAGTGGGGGATCCTCCAGTGAGCCAGACACGGAAGATGAACTGAGGAGGTAATAGTAAACAAAACGGAAGCATTCTGGGAAATAGCGACTTATGACCCGGATTAGGATCCGCCGTGCTTTGCGCGCGTCTTACGTCTCGAACAGTTGAAACTTTTGGTAGGTTAAGATTGTTAGCACAGCTAATGATTAATCTAAACAAAGTAAATATCGCAATCTGGTTATGAAACGGACATTACTTCATATCAGGGAACGGGGAATTGTAAACGGTTAATATCTAAAATATCTGCTGTGAGTTTCACGTTCTTAGTTGTTCAAATCCTTCTATATTCTCTCACACCTCTAGACTAACATCGACCGTTCCCAACTCATAATGACCGTTCCTGGTTCCCAGTTCCCGATAAAAGTAACGCCTTCATGAAGCCCGGCCAGTTCCTTTGTTTTATGAATTTTTTTCTCTGCCTCTTGTTCTCTGGTCTTGACCGTGCACAAAACACGGTATCAAAATGCATATAAAGAGACATTTAGGTTCTCACGTGAAACAAAGTGATGTGCGTTGTCACGGTTTGTTCAACATAAAAAGGAACTTTGTACACTCCTTTTGAATTTGTTTAACTTCACAGCCAGTTAGTTTTATCAACTATGTTCTAAACGACTTCGAACCGAAGTTCAGTTTCTGTTAAACTGCAGCAAGTTATTGTCATTTTGGATTGACTTGACGAAATCAAAACATCAACAAAGTGGAAGCGATAACGGTCATCCGATCCGGGCCTTTAAATCTCAACGCCGCACTATATATGAACAGATCCGAGTTAGCGTTCGGGTCCACCAAACTGAGAATAATTAAGACAACCACTGCAAAACGCACACTCGTAACACGAGGCAGTTTTCTTCAATAAAAACAGAAATTTCAAGCAAAAGGCAGAAAATTAATCAACTTGAAGCTTGTTATACAGTGAGCTTGAATAGGGCTCGTTGGTCCAAGAGTTTATAGGATTGACGGCCATTTCCATTTTCGTCAACGTGTACTTAACAAATACAAACATTTTTACACTCCAGTGCCTGTCGTAAGATATAGTTAGACAGGTTTGCATAACCCATTGCACAGCTAATTTTTTGTTCAATACTTAGAATTCAAGAGAACGATGACGATATTTATGGTGGATCCACTGAAGACGAAGACGAAAGCAAAGGTGAGATTATAAGAAATGATAATAATAATAATAATAATAATAATAATAATAATAATAATAGTAGAAAAGGTGATAATGGTAGTCTTTATTTGAGAAACAATAGTAGTCTTTATTTACGCATCTTTGCCGTTTCTGCATTTATTGGTTTGTTAAATTTTAATAGTCATGTTTTAAGTTTTAATTTTGCAAACTTTGAACCTTTGGCTGAGTTTGTTGTAAATTCGATATAGTTTTAAGCTCTTAAGCTATGCCTTAACCACATTACCATTATTGATTTTAAATATTTTTATTATTATTATCATTATTGTTACTATTATTATTCACTTTTATATTGTTGTTTTTGTTGTTGTTGTTACAACTTATGTTCTTGTTTCTATTTTCGTTGTTACTACTACTGTCATTTTTATTGTTAGTAGTAGTAATAATAATAAAGGTATTAAGTTATAGTAATTTTTCCTGTTCTATACACACTTCCCCTGCAGAAAGCGGTAGAGATTCCCCGGGGTCGAAGGAAGGAGCTAAATGTGAAACAGACCCTCAGGATTTTCCTGAACTACCAGACTTCTTTTCTCATAAGCATTTCTTCCTGTATGGAGAGTTGGACAGTGACATTAGGCGTCTTCTTGTGCGGTACATCACGGCATATGATGGGTAAGGATCATTTGGGGCCTGTGGGGGGATGGGTGAATGAGCAATGAAGGCATGTGGGGGAAGAGGTCACATCCTATGGTGGATGATGGAACATTTAGTAGGGCACATTGGGGGATGGGTGGGTGTGGAAGGGTGGTCACAGAGGAACAATGGGGCATTCGGGGGTTCGGTTCGGAGAAGGGGAAAGATCTCGGGTGAAGGGCCGGTGAAGAAAGATTAGGGGCTCGTTGGGGCTGGGTAGGGAACAAAAGGGGGCTCGTGTGGGAGATGGGTAGGGAACAAAAGGGGCTCGTGTGGGGGATGGGTAGGGAACAAAAGGGGGCTCGTGTGGGGGATGGGTAGGGAACAAAAGGGGGCTCGTGTGGGGGATGGGTAGGGAACAGGGAGATATGTGAGGGATTTTCGTTTAGTTCGTTGTGTTACAAGTTTGGTAAACAAACTCCATTTTAATCAAAGATAAATTTGTCAAGTGTCAGAAGATTTCGAAGGCGGTTTTGAAAAATAGAGCCTTCTACTTTGGGAAAGGTAACGTTTTTATTAGCAGAAAAACTTAGCGTTTTTTCCAACTTTTCTCAGTTGTTGTATTTATGGATTTGTGTTGTCAGACTTTTAAGCGCATGGCAGCAAAATTAATGACACTCAAAGCTTTAGCGCGTTTTCTCAATACGCGAGTAGTTGTCTAACAATTCCCTGCTCAATCTACTCGGAATAAACAAGAGTTAAGTAATTTAAAATACTTCCTTTAATTTTTATTTGTGTTTGCACCAAACATCTGTATCTCTTGACGTCTGTAGGGCCATCGAGGAGTACATGAATGACGAGGTCAACTTTGTGGTCACCACTGAAGACTGGGACAACAACTTTGATGACGTACGTAATGTTCTGGTCTGTGCTGGACGGTCCAGATCCTTTATAGGGGCTGTCTCGTGGTCGTCTTCGTTTTGTTTTGTTTTGTTTTGTTTTTCACTGCAAAATAATTTAAAGTGCAATACAACTTTTGCAAAGTTTTAAACTATACTCCAGGGCCCGTGGAGCAGCTTTGAAATTGGAATTACTGGAACGAGGGTCGTAAAACGCGAAATATCCAGGAGGGGAGAGGCGGTTCTGAAGGGAGGGGGAGGTCAGGGGTATGCTTTCCATGAACCATTTTTCAGGCTCTCTGAACTGTTAGAATGGCATCTAAAGCTACCAGCACTTTGTGATGTAAAACCTGACAAGGTCTGCAGAGGGGATGTTGGCGCGTTTCAGTTGAGATAAGAAAAATAGAGTCTTTTGGACGCCTTCTTAACAATGTTACCATTATGAATTATTCCATTTCAATGAATAATACATTTATACATGTAAATTTGCTTAACATAAGATAACAACTGAAACACAAACCAATGTACTGAAATTTAAATTGCAAACGATAAACAGTTGTCAGAGGTGGTTAAAATTTCTCACGCGCATGCAAACGAGGAACAGAAATTCTCGGTTCTCAGGGTAGCTTACCAGTCGAGGGAGGAAATTATTTATCTGTTTTTGTTTCGTCTTAGGCTCTCTCAGAGAATGCCTCGTTGGCGTTTGTACGGCCTAAGTGGATCTTTGCCTGCCACGAAAAAGGATCTATGGTACCATTTCAGCGGTACCTTATCGTACCACCTTCCTGAGCTCTATTTACTCTACTGTGGTCCCTACTGGAAAACGAACCCAGGCAGGATACTGGCAGACGGTCCAGGAAGAGCTGTGGTCGAGAGAACATTCATTTTAGCGCACAAATAGAGCTACGTTCTCGGTACACAAGCATAGATTTGATGCGAAGATAGATTTCCCGAACACGATTTTATTTCGATGTAGAAGTTGTGTTTTGCACTCAACATTTCGTTATGTATCAGGAAGTTTATGAAAACACGACACAATAATTTACGAGGACGCGAAACAATAAACTATCATGAGCCTTCAACAAGCTGACCACCTGAATGTTGAAAACCTTACTAAATACAGTGTTAAAATTACAGTTTTAATCCTCGTTCACACGAGCTTATTTTTTGCGACACATTTCTATTGCTTTTTTCCCTCGCGTACATGAGGAATTGTGGCAAGTCATGAAGACTTGCCTTTTTCTTTTTTTATTGAGGGCGGGGAGGGGTGGCAACGAAAATGTGTAAACCGCAGTTGAAATGGGGCAACTCGTCAAAGAAAACACAGTAAAAACCCGCGTTTAAAACCTAAAATTTAAAAACCTATTAAGCTAAAATTGACCATTTAGACTCTCTTTACATAAGAACCTGTTTTAGTCTAGAATTTGAAACAGGTTTCTACTTACTTTGAGAAATTCAGTCAAACACTAATTTCTTAAATTAAATAAAGTAAGCTTTACCAAAAGCGATGGCAATGAGAGAATCAACCTGCATACATATATAGCACGTATAAGTGCATAATGGATCTGAATATTCTTAAATTAGAGCATTTGTGGAAGGTTTTATGTATTCAATACAAATAGACAGGCCACGCCCACCAGTAACAAAAATGATTTTTGTTGCGAAAATGAGAACCTGTTTAAGAACCTAAATAGCCCAATTTCCCAGTTAAGTACCATTTATATAAGAAGCTATTAGTCTAACTTGGATGTCAAAGATTTTTGTGAAAATTAGTTCCCACTTTCTCATCTGCCAGAATGCTCGAACGCTCAAGACGTAAAACAGCTTGGCAACCTCTTCTTTTTGTGCATCTGCATTGACCGAAATCTTTACTGGTATATAACCAAGGAAATTTGTCATTGAGAATGTGCTCGCCCGTTTACAAGGCATGTAACGGCAAAAAGTCACAGATATCGTGCTTTTATGGGCGAGGCTTTAGATTTTGTAGTCAGTTAACTCGAGCGTCAGAATATCAATTGTCTTTTTAGTTCTGCTTTCAAAGTAGGCTTTATATGATGATATGAATGTGGTAAGTTGACGTTTTGTACAGATATCCCAAGTAGTTCCGTCTGGGCGAAAGGCCCGGCAGAAAGGAAAAGGGCCCACACGGAGAAAGAGAAAAAATCTCTGACCCCACGGGATTCGAACCCACGACCTCCAGAACCTCCTATTTCAATAACTCGTTTAATGTGGCTCCATACGGTTTTTGTGTTTTAATTGCTGATGCCTCTTATCTAGAGCGGCCTCCAGAACCTCCTATTTCAATAACTCGTTTAATGTGGCTCCATATGGTATTTGTGTTTTAATTGCTGATGCCTCTTATCTAGAGCGCCACAACCTCGCAAAAATTACCTTTACACTGTTTAATAGCAATTTAGTGCATGAACGAAGTAGTTAACCAGCTGAACTAAGCATCGCTTTGTAAACACTGTTTAGCTGAGATTGCAGAATAATATTTTCTTCTAAAATAGTGATCTCCCTCTTTTTTTGTATGTTTGCGATTTCCTGCGAAGTTTTTCTGTGAAGTTTACTGAAACTTTCCATTGCACAAAATTTGTCATGCTAATCCAAATATAGACAAGAAAATAGGATTGTCAACGCATGAACTTCCCGTAAAATAACTCGGCTTACGGCTTTTGATTATAAAGACGGCTTAGACGCGGGAGGACAACTTTTTAGCCTTGTGAAGTTTTGCAATATTCAGCAAAGGGAACGCGAGATCCGCATGTGCTGTGTTTTTTAAAAAGCTCGCGCGTGCAACTTTTTTGGTACCCAAACCAAGTGCGGAAAAAAAACGTCGGGCCAAAAAGTGACGAGAATATAAATGGGTGATGCTTTAAAGGCCCATTCGCAACCAGGATCCTTTGCGAGCGTTTGTTAACGCTTACATCTTCTCAACACCGGCCACAGTGCGGTTTTTTTGGAGTACGAAATTCGAGCCACATTTGGTAGGTTCAGAGGAATAAATAAATTATTTCGGGAGGAATAAACGACCCACTTACCCCTCCCCTGAGCGTACGTCTAACCCAAACATTTACTCTTACCCTAATCTAATGAGGGGTAGATGGGTATAGTTGCTCAGAATCCTCAGCCCCATTGACATGACGGAACCTGGATGATCGTAAAATCAGGCACGTGCTCGTGTACAACTTCAAGTTGGAATCAATTTTATGATCTGGTCTGAAATTAGGTAGGGAAATTCGCCTGATTCAGTGGTCTGAACGGGGGTACCGTTTTTACTCGATTAAGCCCCGCGGGGCTTATTTCATTTTCGTATTTTTTGGTGCGGGGCTTATTCGGGGGCGGGACTTATTTGAGGCACGAGTTTTTGCTCTCCAAATGAGGTGGTAAGTTCTCTCCTGTAATAACAAAGCTGCAGAAAAAGAGGCTGAAATATACGCATCTTGAACTAAAAAATGTTGTAAAACATTGCAATAAATTCCCAGTGTTAATATAAAACTCGACACTGTGCTCTTTCGCCTCTTCTTTTTAAAGCATTTTCAGTGTTTCGAATAAGCCCCGCATCAGCCACTGGGGTGCGGGGCTTATTCGGGGACGGGGCTTATTTAATTTTTGGTCTTACTAGTGCGGGGCTTATTCGGGGGCGAGGCTTAATCGAGTAAATACGGTAGGGGTTTCGTGAAGCGGGAATGTTGCGAGGCGTGCGAACGCGCATGGTCTGCGTTAGGATTACAAAAATGCATGAGATGCCGAACATTGCAGAGCAGCCAACCTTGGCCCTTGGTAAACATTGAGACTCACCTGTTAAAATCATTTCCGCCACTGCGAATACTTCTTAAGATTCTTTAAGATAGACAAGAATTAAAGAGATTAAAAAGTACGTGACTCAAAGCCGAAAAGATACAAACGAGTTAATCTAGTGGCTGAAAAACAGAATCTCAGCAAAAATACGTGACTCACTGGAGACAGTTTCCGTCGGGCTAATCTAGCAGGTGAGCCGGTCGTTATTGGTAGTCAATTGAAGAGTTAATGCACCTTGCATCGATATCTTGTCGGAGTTCTATTCTTTCTCATGTAAATCTTAAAACTTCAAAATTAGACTTCGACACTGTCACATGGATGCCCTTTTCGCTGTTTTGCTTTCATTTAGGTGAATCACAAATCTGTGTGCGTGGGACCGGGCGCGGACCACAGGGTAACGTGCACGTTTGAAGTTTCACTGTTGTGTCGTGCACGTTAATGCTAAGAGGATTTCTGGTGATAAGCCACTTGTAACCTCTGTCTCGCAACGTTATGGCGATGTTTTGTCGCATGACAGAGTTACAAGATTTAATCAACGATGAGAATTTCCACACTTTGAAAATTGTTCCGTTAAAGGCGTAGGAGGATTCAAGACAAAAAACCAAAAAACCAAACACAAAACAGCAGTACTGCCTCAACAGATCATCACCTTGAATTGTCCAAGAAATTCGAAGTCTGTGACGTCACTATCCAGAGTATCGTTCTTAGGCAATTTGCCACGGTTATACGTTAAGCTCAGTTTGCGACACGATAACCCTCATCTGTCATATACAGATGCTTGAACTGTTGACAGCTTTTTCTAGTTAATATGGTCTAAATTCTGTCCTTAAAACGTCTCCTTGAAAATCTTTAAAATTTGTCCTTTTTAAATGACATTAAGTTTAAAGGGTAAGTCATAAACTATTTAGAAAATAGTTCCAAACAGTTAGAGTTTTCTCTTTAAAATACTTTCCTATTAGCTATTCCAGATATGTTCAGGCCAATTTTGTCTGCGATTTCTCCCCTCGGCTCAATGTTTGCTCTTGTTAGATTATCACAATCCAGTTTAGGAGTTTAAGCTATTAAGGCATTTTTTGTAATTGATTCACATCAAGAGGTGAAGATGTTATCCAGAGCAGAAACATGTGGAGCACTTCTCATTTCTCAAAATATCGCAAACACTTTATAAAATTTGTTAATGAACAAACTTCCCTTTAATTGAAAGCTCAAACTTCTTCTAGTCAAAATTTGCACAGAATTTAATCGTCGGACAGTCAAAAAGAAGTGCTGACTTGTTCAAGTAGTTTCATTTGTTTCCGTGATCACAGTGGCGTCGCAATCAGTTAAAACGGGAATACAATTGTCACCCTTGAACAGTAAATAGTTTAGGTGCCTGCATTCACGAAAGTTTCCGTGAGATTTTTCAGCTAACGGACAAGCTATTAATTATCAGGGCACCTGCAATTTACGTGGCTTAACCTTTGATAATACGGCATGAACGAGTAGTGGAATAGGTCAACTGAATTGGTGGGAATATTACTCGATCTATACACGCGAGAAAGCTCCGATTGCATTCCACACGAGTGAATAGTTAAGTTTGCCTATATTATGTTTTCGGATGAACATACCATATTCCCCCAAGACATTATTAGTGAGAAATCACAAAAACAGCGAGAAAGTAAGTTTCTCGCTATTTGCTCGCCACCATTCTATTTTTGTCTGTTAGTCCCAACGTGCTATGATGAATCAGGTTATCAATCCAGCCACTAAAAGAGTAAGTTGTTGGCGTTATATATAAATCCCACTGAAAACATATATACACCCGGAGATTTAATTTCATTTTTGGCCAACAGATGTAGGGTACGAATTTTTCCTCAATCTGCAACCAAAGTAAAATCAAACTGACAGAATGAGTGAGTGACCTTAACAAATCTGCCACAGAAGGTCTTCCATTTGAATGGTTAAGTTTACGGATATGGGGTTTCTCTCGCTGATACAGACAATTACGAACAGATTTTACTTTGAAACCTCCTTATAAACACCTCATAGAGTCTCAATCATCTTGAGTGACAAAGGCTGAAGTTGACCCAGCCATTGAATTCCCAAATGTACTGTTAACTATTAAAGTATGAATCTAAAAGATCACGATAGCTACAATTCACCATAAAAAAGTTGCGTAGTTGTTTAAGAGGTTTTATTCAACGTAATACAGCAATTCGGTAACTGGTTTTGTTTCAACACTTATGTGTTTCTATGCGCCATCTCCTTTGCTCAAATTTATGTTTGTACATACTTCTGCTTTGCTGAACTTGTGTATTATTAAATATCTCCCGTGCTCTCACCGATAAATTGTGGTGGTAGTAGAAAGTAAAGAAAGACTATTGTGTTATCGTATTGCTACTGAGTTTTTTCGTAGACTTAATTACTTCATCCGAGATATTCAATCCAATTCCTATAATTTGGAACCTCAGGCTACCTTTTCACGTAGTTTGTTCTTTGCATGGAGACAAATTTGTTCCTCAGTGTTCTAAAAAGGTTGCTACACAATACACCAGAGAATCGTTATGGTAACGAAAGCACAAGGTCCACAAACCTCCGGCAATACAGTAGTATTAGAATAATTAATAGCTACTTGTTAAACAACAATAATTATATATCTAGTTTACTTGTAGCGTGTATATATGTACCCAAAAGCTGCGAAACGATTACTATTCGCAACCGACTGAAAATTATCTAGATGATGTTTCGTTGCAACACTTAATTTTATTTGAAAAGGATGACGAGAAACCATAATAGAACTAGCTCTGTTGGGATTGTCATTCGAAATGATTAATCTCTTGTAATCACCTTCATACCTTTTGGTGCGCCCTCAAACCATTGCACTCAGCAATTACTTTTAATTTGTTTTAAAACCAATAAAATGAGTATCTAAATGAAAATGAAAATGTCGGTACACTTATATATCAGTTTTGTTATCCAAAACTATCCAACGACTTCTGAATATAACAAACTTTGAAAATGTTAACGAGTGTTTGCTTACTCTTTTTGAGAAGAATTTATAAGCGCTGCATGCTTTCGTGTCAGTTGGAAGGGTAACCCTGAACATCTTGTATTTCGGCTGATGGAAAAAGAGTTAACAAGGTACTTCATTAGTTAACAATATGTGTCAGCAAATGAAACCCTTTGAATAAAAGTGCACGAACATTCAATAAAAATTCTTGATGACCATATTTCAAAGATGGCGTTATCGTTTTAGTTGTTGAATTGAAATCCAGTTAACAAAAAGTAGAATTTCTGGTTAGTTGAGTCAAGTCAAAATTCTAGATGATCAAAAGAATGCTTTTTGGTGTACTGTCTATTGGTAATTGTTTTAGGTTTTACTTTTAACCTTTGTTCATTTACTGAAGCCATAAATGGTCACTGAACTAAAGAGGACTTGTGGAAAGAATTTTCTTTCAAAGCGTTGAGTCAACACCCTCTACATGCGGTCTTAATGTATGGTTTTCGATTTTCCCTCCCGCGGGCAGAAACTCCTAATCATAGCCAATACAACAGCTGGTCATCAAAACTTTTAGCTTGGTGCTTCAGGGGTAACGGCAGCCGTTTGAACAAGTAATTTCCTGATTTAGCTAAAGTTAAGATCGAGCGAAATGGAAGTCTGTATAATTAACAGAACAACTGAACGGAAACTTTTACGAATACGAACTCGGCTTTTCATTATTGGTGATAATGGTCAATAAGCTCAAACTTTTCAGAATTTTGCTATTTTTCAGTTTTTGACCGATTTTTTTTTTACGAAAGAACCCCGCGTGGCCCATGATATTTTGGTGCCAAAAATTTGCATGTGCGCGCGAATTTTCCACCTTTTTGGTACACTACATGTATACTTCAATTTATGCAAAGTACAAGTTTATTTTCTATAGAAATTGCAATAACTTAAAAATAATTTTGGGCGGCTGAATTAACTACAAAGTGCAGAACTACGGTTTTCGGCCAAAACTGTTTGATCCTGTAAACATAATTAAGGGTGCAACGAATCAGTGTTTCGTCTGGCGTCTCAACTGATACTTTTGACATCTCTTCCACCCTTCCCCGATGTGGAACTCAGATAGAAATGAAAACCGATCAATGTGACTATAGCTGAAGTTTCGTAGCGCCCTTGTACATTTTCACAGACATCATTTATCGGAGTGATATCCAAAGTAGCGATCTCCATCACAAAAAACCTTTAGCACTAAGGAAAACCAATCAGTTCATATTTAGAAACTTCCATCAAGTCGCGGGAATTTAAGTAATTTGTGACAATTTCAGATGTGATTTCGCTTCAGACCCATGCAGAACATTGTTATAATATCATAAGAGTGAACAATAAATTGAAATATGTGATTATAAAGTCTCATTTATGATACACACTTTTTGATATCTAAAACTATACTATATCATAAATTGTACTTTTAAAAGCTGCAAGGAATTGTAACGAATTCTGTAAGGATATTCAGGTGATAGATTTAATTTTAACCCCGTATTAAAAGCGCTGGAGGGTAATAAAACTTTTTTTCATGTTTACAAAGGGAGTAGCGGGTTACGCGAAACCTGTGTTTTGAATAAAAGCATGCAATATTTTTTGGCACAACAGTTTGTTGTTCATCCGCTGCTTCCCAGTTGGAAAGGAAGTTTGTGTGTCAAAGGTAAATTTCCGTTGGAGCTTGTTGCCAACACTGCCCTCAAGTGGCCCGACACGAAAAACGCAATCAATTTGTTTCTGTAAACATTTAATTCCCAAGTTAATCACCTGGTCATCACGAAAGCAAGAACTTAAGATCTTCACTATTAATCTAAAGCTTAGTCACGTAAAAAAAATCAGTTGAGCATGCTACAATAGGTAGTGCGTGTCCACATTTATTGCGTAGCAATATTTAAGTATGGCGATATTTGCGACCTCTAGATGCTATGATTACATTATTAATTATATCTTGGGCATGGCTCAGTTAGTTCCTCTGGTGCTAAAAGGTCTCTGTTACCATGCTCAGTCGGCATTACAAGATAAACTAAAATGCCAGGAAAATCTTAACTTTAAGATATTGTTCTGAGCTGTTAAAGTTATTAAAACACTATGTTAATAGTGTAGCAAAAATCGAAGTGAAGTTTACACACGTGTAAAAACACGCTAGTGTAAAAAGCTCCATATTCGTCAAAGAGTCAAAAAAGTTTATATAGATCTTGTCGAAGAATTAAATATTATTGTCTGTTATGCAAGACTTTGTTTTGAACTGAGCAGATTTTAAATTGGGGCCGAATTTTCGGGGCCATATATAATTAGTTATTTAATACAAAGAAACCATAGGTCGAGGGGCGTGAGAGTAAGATCGCACGATAACGTAACATTTTGGTCATGCTATGAGATTTGTTTCTTATTCGCGATAGAATTCATGTTATAGTTAATTATTACACATAAAAAGCAGAAAAGCAGCAGCTAGAAGGAGACAAAGCTCAACTAAACCACTATATTTTAGAATGAACCGTGCTTTAATTGAGAAGCACGCTTAAACGCTTTTCGTGATGAGAGCAAGCGATTAGCCTTGTGTCACCCATAGGCGTTTATGTCTACCCACAGTTTGACCTTTGTCTCTCACGAACATGAAAGATTCCGTGAGAACGAGAAGTTACCGACTTTCCTGTTTGCCACTACCAGACACAACGAACTGTCCGCTCTAACGCGGTATTGGTCTTTAAAGAGCATACTCACAAGGGTTTAGCCAAAATGGAGTTCAATTCGCATAACGGCGACGCTATTTTGAATGATGACTCACCATTTCCGCATCTTTCACCACAAGAGCGGAGCAAACACGCCCCTTTTTGTCACGCTAAGTGTCTCTGGCATTTATGACAGTTATTTTAAAACAATTGTTTTCCAGTACGAAAGTGTTGTCAAATATTTCATGCGCGAAAGAAAACTTCTAGACGGGTATTTTTCTGTTAATAACTATATAAGAGAAAAAATACCAACCACCAGAAACACGCACACACAAAGGCTACGATATTTCGAAAGTGGAAGCGTTTGTTAATAAGCTACAAAATGATAGTCCTTTTAGCACAGTATTTTATAAATTTTTTAAATAGCTTTTATTGCAACGTTAACGTTGTAAACAATTCAGGACAAGTAATGTTTTTTTTCAGTAAAGTATTGACGTTTGTAATACGTATTTCCCATGAAACTACTATTATTAAGTTAAAACTTTTAGTCAAAACATGTTTACGACGAAACCCGAACGGACTTGAAATTAAGTATACAAAAAGACAATATCAAATTTGATTAATTATAGATACTTTACCATATCATGTCAAGACACGTTGACAAAGGAATCTTTAGAGCAACTCAGCTAAGTGAGAAGCTTGCATTGGTGTATTGGAGAAGCGGTTAATCTGTTTTAAAACTTTATTTTATGGGGGGTGGGAAGGGAAGGAGTAGTTAGGTTGAACCAAGGTTCAAGTCACTAAGGACAGTAATTCTGAAAACTTGGCAAAAAATACCTCAAAAAAATCCCACAAAACTACAAAGCTGTTGCGGATTTCCACGAAGTTTGTAAAATCAGACACACTACTGTAAAGAACCTTTTGTTACACGCACTCAAACATCATTTTCTTTACAAAAGCAAGTCAACAAGCTACAAGGGTTGGTTAGGGGCCAGGGGGGTGGGAAGGGAATTCCACAAGTAGCAGAGAGGGAGTGGGGGGTGGTCCAACCAACTCACACCAACCAGTAAAAGGCGCCGACTCGGCGAAGTCATTTGAAGTGTATTGACCCAATGACACAGCACTTTGCTTTGAATGGTATATTTTTCAAGCGCTGCTTTTCTTTTAAAAAAAGCTTCAAAAGTTTTGACTATATTTGGATGTTTCTTGCACAACTTCGTCAAAGATCAAGGTTTTGATCAAGTGTCACTAGAGCAGTATTAAAGCATTGTAAATAGACAGATATCACTCTTAAGTTAATTTCCTTTCCAATTTCATGCCCTATATGGGTCTTCAGTGTAAGCAGTCTTTCTACAAAAACACTTTCTGTACTGACGTCTCCCCCATCGACTTTCTTATATAAAAACCTATAATGAAAAACGTCTTTATCTTATCACTTTGCTCATCAGTTTTTGACTTCTCCCAACCACCGAGCTTACTCTTGTTGGCTATTGGGTAAGGCGAATATGAATACTGATCACAATGGCATCACCAATCCTGTCACGTAGAGGGAACAGTTTCAATTTCGTCAGTTTTCCCACGTATTTTTAAGTTTAGGAATATTGATTAAACAACATATTTTCACAGAATAACTATTCTGAGTATCAGTATTTCTTCAAATAAAATGTGTTTGATAGCGACAAGAGCTTATGTAAAACTACTCTATTTTTATATGCACGGTTTTAATTGCCAGTATTTACAGCGAAAGGAATTTGAATCGACACTAACGGTCCAAAAGAAACGCTGAACTCATAGCTGCCAGCTAGATCGTCCAAAATAAGGATTGTACAAAAAAGCTTTAAATAAACCAGTAGGTCAACTTTTAAATTGAAGTGTTGATATAGAACATCGGCTCGTTCCCATGGGGTCATGGCATGGTCGGTGTAGCGGCACTTGAAGTGCGCCGATCCACGTTGAACTTTGAGTTGCATGGTTGCTGAATCCTGCTGAAATGGCTAATATATCATAGCGTGATTATGTTTGATTTTGAGGAATGACACCTAATTGGTTATATACCTGGTATCATGCAAAAATACACAACCGAACACAGAATATATGACAATGATCTTTACGATGTTTTCAGTTATTTATTTCCACAGAACCTGAGACGTCTTTTGTTTGCTTTTCTCTCTTTTGCTCTCTCTCTCTCTCTTTTGACATTTTCTCCTTTCCTTTCAGTTGCTAACGGTTCATTAACTGCGCTGGTATAATTTTCTAACGAATCTCGTTGATGCTATTTATATTAAATTTCAGCACGTTTGATTTGCCGAGTCATGCCGGCGTCCATTTCTTTGCCCAATATGAGCATTTTTGGAATGAAATCAAAAACTAATTTTTCAAACATAAATAGAAATCGAAAGCTATATTCTCGTGTCTATGGACCGTTCTCGGGGAACCGTTGCAGTTTAAAGTGTACATTTTTGGAGTGTTTTGAACACGTTTTTTACCGTCAACACTGGTACAATATTGGATTCCTACTGCGCTCGAAACGTCAGCCCCACTGACTTACCCTCACCATATACCAACCATTGTTGATCAAAATTTTACTATTTCGCCAACACAGAAAAAAACCAGCTTTCCTTTTTTCAAAACAAGTCTTTTTGGTCGCCTTCTTCGAACAGAGGCAGTTCAGCCCGATTAATCTTAGCTGCGCGACAAAAGATTGATATTTGCGCCCAGCAATACAGTCCCTTTCGTATTTGTTTTCAGTTTCAAAGTTGCGTATTTTTGTCGCTGCAATACTCAGTTGACATCTATGATTAAAATACACCGGGTTAATATACTGGTCATACCAAAGTTATTTGAAACCGTTCAAGCGAATTTCTCGACCACTAGAATTATCTACGTCGGGACCCTTAGCTGCTGGTAACCTTTATTATTCAGTTTGGCCCCATGACGAGTAAAGCCTATTTGGCTACTAAGTAATGCTGCAAATACAGTTATACCTGGTTTTAGTCACTGAAATTAAGTAAACGTTATGTTCCAGCTATAGCGAATAGACGTTCTTAAGGCATTAAAGCTTTAATACGTGAAATGAGTCCGTTACTTAAGTTTGCACAGTTCACCCCTCGACCGCTGTTGTGTCGGTCAAAGTTTCTGTGTGTACATATGAGAAGGCGGACTTGCCTGCCTGCTGGGATCATGGCAAGACTTGCCCATTTCCCTAGCGGCAAGAGGAATCCAGAAGTATTTTTCCATGATATATAGACTGTTCAGCTCGTTTACTGGGATGAAAAAATTTAAAGCTTCTTCCTGGGAGGGGGCCAGTCTGGTATGCGATCTGAACCGTTCACATATTAAGCAGGCTGCTTAGATAAAAAATTTTAAAACCATATGAACACACAACATTGGGGAAGGGGGAATAATTTTAAAAAATGCAACGGTGCAATGTTGGGTTAGCTTAGAGCAGGCTGGATAGTAGACGGTCCGCACTCTAAAACTGACATGTCTTGTTTGCGTGTGTACAACAACAGATAGTGATGAGTGACATTATTATGCTCTCTTAATTCCTAGCCTACGGATGCAGTTTTCTCTTGCATGTGGTGTCTTCGCCCTTAACTGCCCGAGACTGACCCACAAAAGTGCGCCTGACGCCATCGGAATAACACTTCTCGCAACATGCGCCAAAATTTGTTCCCCGCGCGCAACCAAGATTTGATTCCTGCGCGCGCCAAAAATTATCTTGATAGCCTAGCTAAGATTACTGGCAAAAACATGGTTACTGTTCATTGAAATACTCTAGTGTTGTGGAGGAGATCTTCTGCCCAGAGTTGCGCCTTTTTAGCTATGCTGTTTGAGTTCTTATGTTGGCAAGAATAATGAGCTTTTCATGCCGAGAACTGCTCGCGATAAACAAGTCGATACTGACCAAGAATTTTAGCGCGCGCCCGAGGAAAATAAAACGGTCAGTTACCAAGTTTTGATTTGCAATGCGCGGGAAAAAATCCACGTTAAGATAGGAACTTTTCCAACAATCCACAAATTGGTTACACGCTTTCCGTTTCTAAGAAGCATTTGTTTTTATTTCAATTTTTGTTTCTCTGAGCCCTGCTACAAGTTACGAACTAACGCAGAGTGTTGGATCAGTTTTCTTGACTGATTTAGCAGACAAAGATATATTTACGAAATTAGTAGATTCAGTTCATAGAAGCGCATCCTCTAGCGTTGTAAAAACTGAGAATACCATGAGAAAAGCACTTCTCAAAAAGCTGGTATGGAAATCGGGTGAAGTAAAACTTACAGGAATATAGAAAAACAGATTCTGCGTAAACACATACCGCCAACTGAAACTGACAGTTGAAATATGCTTATTCAGCAACAGCAGGTTCGACCAATTGAAGGCCGAAAGAGAAGTAAAAATACTAGTGAAGGACCATAACAAAGAGACAGAAGACGAAGGTAGTACTGAGCTAGCAAAAATACGCTGTACCGAATTGTTAATACAAGGAAACAAACAAAGTATGAAGTTGAGGGGGTGGGG
>JAOBYE010164443.1:0-18170 GCA_025403585.1 Parazoanthus swiftii
CCCAGTTTTCCAAGGCTTGCTACGGCTCTGGTATAATCTGTGGAAATCGCTGCAGAGAATATATCTGTAGATGAACAGTGTCATGTCTGACAGTGTTTGGTGCACAAACTAATTTCCGCTTCCAGCTAGTTTGCGCTAGTGTGTGTTTAGATCCTAGTACAGTTATTACTACTTGTACTAACTGAAATATGTAAGAACTTTTTTGAAAACATTTAAGGATGAAACCAGCATAATACTCAAGAACATTCAGCTTCGGACCAAAAATAAACGAATTCGTATAAAAAAGAGTGTATTTTTCTACTACCCAGCTCGACTCAATACTTCTCTACTTTTTTGAAAACTTGTAACTTTAGGTTTTTGAACTCTTTCGCATACCCAAATTCAATGTTAAAGCCCTGGTATTGGGTGGAACTATAACGGGTATGGGGCTTATATCAGGGGAGTTATAAGCGGTACATAAAACGTTTTCAAATAAGAAGGTACCATATGATATAAATTAAAATATACAACGGACTATACAAGTTGCACTGCCTTAAAAGACCATTTTCGTGAGTCACATTAACAAAATATTAAACTTTGATAGAAATGCTGTAAGGGTCAATTAATGTATATGTAGTAGGTATGATTCAATTATTGTCCCAAACATATTAGATGGCCTGTATATTAGAGGGCATGTAGCGGGGGAATGTACTTTCTGCCGGAATATTGTTTTTGTTAGTAAGTAGATGGGCGTTTTTAAGGGTGGGGGATAGGGGTTGAAATCGGGGGACCTTAACGTTAAATTTAACGAATTTGGAAGTATTTCTAAAGATTTTTAAAATTTCCAAATATGTTATTGAGTTTACAAACATTTTGTTATTGCACTGAATAACACTTTATTTTGCACGAAATTACAAAATAACTACATTCTCTGTACCAATCAGTACTTTTTCAAATATATAATAATTCCATTACTTTATACTAGGTCCCAGTATTTCCATGGCAATATATACATGTGATTACTCGGAATGTAATCCATATTAATACTGCTATTCTTGTTCCCACAACTCCACAGGCCCGAGTTGATGTTTAGCAAAGTACAAACATGAATTTGACTTGAACTGATTAGGTTTATCATTGTTATGATTTCTGTTTTGTAAAAATCATGTCCCTTTTAAATACTCAGTTTTTATAATAATATCTTCTCCTGGTCAAAGCACTCAACACAGGGATGGAATTAGCAAAGTTTGAGAGACAGAAACCAGAAACGTCATAGTTTGCTAGCTGATATGAATGCGAGTTTGTAAGAACAAGAAATCGTCTGTGGCAACACGAATCTCATTGAAAGTGACTAGATCCACGTGACAAATAGCTTGCTTACAGACCTTAGCCATTAATTCGCCTTCCGTTAAGGGTGGTGGGCCGGGAAGGGGGGAGGGGTTGGGGACTGAAAATGTCCCTGCCATATTCAAATGAACCGTTAAAGGCAGAACTTCAAAATTCGTGACTTTCATAATATTTATTCAGGAGTAATCTTATGTGTTAAACAAATATAAATTTCTTGTTTCCACGACCAATTTCTGAGTGACACAGCGAAGCTCTTCCGGAATTTTTCTCCAAAATCAAATGTTCGGAATTTTTTTCTGTGAAATTGTCTTTTCTACGAAATTAAACTGATTCCAACAGTTTTCACTAGTTTTGAGTCAAAATAGACCCTAAAATATCCATGATGGCCGTCAAGAAAAAAACCCACTGAATGGCGAATTTTTGACGTCATGTGACGTCATAGTTGTCCTAAATAATAACTATTGTAATTGCCATATATTTTTTTTAGCACAGCAACTTTGGATCGAATTGACCGCTCGGACGCCCCCCCTCCCCCCTCCCTTCAAAGTCAGAGAAACTCTTTAAATTGGGTTACAGGTATAATCTGGAATTTTTACCGAAAACCTCAACTGAAATGCAATTTCGTTATTTAGGTCTAAAACGATGCATTCCAACCGGTATCAAGGAAATAAAGTAATAATAAAGCAAAGAGCAAAAACGAACAAACATAACAGACTGAGGTAATCGGAATATAATATAAAGGTTAATTATTTCATATGTTTTTCTTGAATGTGTGTTTGGTTACCTCTCGTAAATGTTGAGTCATATACTGATTCGTATTTGTTCTTTGCTTTACTGTCACCCTCATCTATTAAATATGCAAGCAAAACTTATCTCATTACGCTTTTTAGTTGTTTTTGGACAACAATTACCTCTACCTGTTGAACTTATTTTTCGTTGTTTAATTTTTGTGAAATAAAACATTAAAAGACGGCAATAAAGTTCGCCTTCTTTACTTGAAACACAACAACTGCGTGATTCCACTCGGTTTCAGCCAGGACTTTTGTTGGGGGAGGGTGCAAATTTCGTAAACTTGGACTCTTAAAAAGCCAAATTTATGGGACAAGCACACTTATGGCCCGTTTTTTTTTAGTCGTTTCGGCCGTTTTTTTTTTAGTAGTTTCGATTTACGTTAACACCAATTGTTACGATAAACCTATTTGGACTTCATCGTCTTCTTAAGCCTCCAAATGTGGACCTTTTTTGGTCTGGGGGGGTGCGTGCGCACCCCGCGCACCCCCCCTGCCTACGGGCCTGTGCTTTATAAATCGCTCTCATTATCTTTGATGGTTTGGTACTTGTCTTCTAAGGATTTACACTCATTTTAAAACATGCTACTTATTCAGTTGAAATATTTATACAGCAGTAGAGACTTTCTACGAAAAGTTCGCGAGGCTAATCAAATAGAAAAGACCTCCAACGCTAAAACCTTGTGATATGTCAGAAACTTAGGCCGTATAGGTCACAGTATTACAAATAAATGGCGAAAAGTTAACGAATTAAGACAGCAAAAAAACAAAATGCACTTTTTAAAACATTTTTAATACATTTCAGAATTGAGACTATGTATCTTAAATGGGCTGAGCAGTTATGATTTATTTGACTACCTGTACTACAATGTGGCATCTTGTCTCAGTGCTAAAAGTTGATAAGCCCAAATTCTCGTACAATTAAAATACATTGCCAGAATGCTTTATACTTCCACTCCCATTGTGATTAGACAGTTTTGTTTGGGTTTTCAAAGGGTTGGTTCATCCTTTATGTGAAACGAATTTGTGTGCGCCACTTTGTAGGAGACCGCGTATCCTATATTGTACCTACGTGCCCAGTAAGCGAGTATTAATACAAATAAAGAAATCCTTGGACCATAGTGGAATCGCCGACGAGAAGAGTCAAGAATGGCAAATGTCAGTTTCTTCAAATTAAACCAACAGATGAAGCTATTTCGTAAAGGTGATACATCCTCATGGATGTATTTACACACATACGTACGTTATTTAGGGAACAGGTAGGTGTATTCGTGTTGTGTACATCCTACGCTGTTTAGGGTCTATTTGTTTTCATTCTTATAAATACAGGGTAAAATCTGCCATTCGTACTGGAACAAAACTCCTTCCGTAACCACTAAAACAACTCAACTGGCTTTACCAAACGCTCGAACTACGCCTACTGGATCTAAATCTAATACAATCGCTAATGAAACTATCATCAATCGTGACTTGGTTTAAATGTGCACAATGGACTTTACAGGATATCTTGTAGCTTGGGCTCCGAGAGAGGTGCAATAAAAACAAAAATGTCTTAAGAACTGTGCAAAGACTGGCTTTGATAATCCTTAACCTCAAATTCGATTACTTATGGAGTGCAATGTGCATCTTTTCAATACGAATAAAATAAGTATCAAACAATCTATGGACTCCTTTCAAAGCTCTGGTAAATAACCAAACACAGTCACTGAAGAGATCTATCTCATGTTATAACCTTGCACCTTATGTCACCGCCCCATTTTAGATCAAAACTCACCCAAACGTTTTATGTCAATGGGGTTCCACCGAACCCTCAGGTTAGATCTGGAGTCAAGGTTTTGGTTAGATTCAAGTTTCCCAAATCTCCACTGACAGAACGTGTTTCCAATCAATGTATGTTGCCTTTTTACTTCCAATTAACAAAAATTAATTCTAGTGGCCGGTTAATTGTTTAGCACATATCTATAAATGTTTTGTATTTAAGATAAGGGTTGTAAAGAAAAATCACGATCATTGCGTCCTCTTTCAGTCTTTCCACATAGCAGAAAGAGCAGGGCTATGAAACACACGCCAAATAAAACCCATCCCACAATCATAAGAATGAACTCGGTCTTGTCCCGTTCGGTTTCGCCAGAGCTGCTCACAAGTTTGTTCTTTTCGACAAACATTGCAGGTGTGACGTCACCACATATAGGGTTGTCACGTGACGGCTCCGGGAATTCTTCTTTTGAATAGATGAAAATCACCTGCATTCAGAAAAAAACATGCCTCACAAATTTGCACAAAGAAGAAGGGCAATACAAAAGTAAAGAACTTGGATAGCTCCAGGAATTCCCTGACATTAGTACTCAATATGTGAATAGAACGTTATGCTTAAATAGTATTAAGATTATGGCCGGTTTCCTCATATTCATGCGTCCAACACGAGTAGGGCATGGCCACACCCACCACAAGAGGAGGTGCTTCCTCAGATGCCACCACCAATTTCTGGTCCACCGCCCAGCCAACAGCAACCATGATTTTGTCGCGTCCGTTGCAAAAGTTCAAATGAAAAGTTTTGTGCATGCGATGCTTTGTTTGTGGGGTTTAAATGGTAATTTTGCAAAGGTTTTATACCCCGGATGTTTAGGTGTTATCTTGATCTCTCACCTGCATACCCGTGACGAAATCCCACGTGATGTGGCAATGGAAGGGCCACGCGCCAGGGTTGTCAGCAACAAACCGTACCACGGTCCACCCACATCCCCCTTGTTGGGGTTTGTTTTCAAAAGGTCTCGCAGCGTCCGGGAGAACAGTGGTTGTGTCCCGATACACGGCGTTTGTGATGTTCAGAGAATCCAGTTGTTCCTTGGATCCTGTCCATTCACCTTTTCCCATTCCAATTACCCAGAACCTGTGACCGTGTAAGTGCCACGGATGTTGTTCGCACCCCTACAGATATAAATCAATACGTAAAACGAACAAGCTTGACACAGTCGTGAATGGTGTCAAAGCTTTCTCCATTACAACCTTTGAGCTATGGAACACTCTAAGACAATGTTTAAGATTGCAGTCCTCGCTAAAACGGTTATTCCTATTTTTATAACTTCACACGCCCTTGAAGAACATTCAGATATAATTATTAGTTTTTATTTTAATTATAGAGTTAGACACGAATGCAGAGTGAAAGGGAATGATTTGGAACACAGCGGATAGAGAGTGTTTGAAAGACCAAGGAAAGAGAATAGGAATGATGGAGAACAAATGAAATTGAATATCGGAGAATAAATGGAAGTGATTGAAAATGATGGAGAGCAGAAGGGAGTAATTAGGAACCGTAGTGAGTGAAGAGTAGATGTAGGGATTGATGGAGAAAAACGAAGGAAAGTGATCGGGAATAATGGTAAACAAAAGAAAAGTGATTGGAAATAAACAGAAGGAGGTAGTGAGGAAATATGATTAATGAAGAGAAGAAATAGGACATGATTGGGAACAAAGGACAGTGAGAAGGAATGGTGGATACCAAAAGCAAGTGATGGGGAAAGGTAGAAAAGAAAGGGAAACGATGGGGAATTAAGGAGAACAAAAGAAAGTGAGGGAAACTGATGGAGAACAAAGCTAAGTGATGAGGAATGATGGAGAACAAAGGCAAGTGAGGGAAAAAGATGGAGAACAAAGCTAACTGATGAGGATTGATGGAGAACAAAGGCAAGTGATGACGAAAGGTTAAAAACGAAGGGTAGTGATGATGAATGATGGAGCACGAAAGATAGTGATAAGGAACACTGGTGATAGAGAAGAGATATGCAGAGTACAAGGAGAAACGGTGGAGAACAAAAGAAAGTAATGTTGAATGACGCAGCACAAAATTATCGTGAATGAAGAGGAGAGATAAGAGTGATTGAGGAAACAAAAGAGAGCGATTAGGAATTATGGAGAACAAAGAGAAGTTATGAGAAATGATTGAAAGTAAAAGGGAGCGTTAAGGAATTATGGTGAATGAAGAGAAGTGATAGGCAGTGACTGACAGAACGATAGAAAATGATAAGGAATAACGATGAAAAAAGGAAGTGATGAGGAAGGATGGATATCATGAGGGAGTGATAGAGAACTATGGTGAAGAGGCGTGAAAGGGAGTGATAGTGAGCAAAAAATGATTAGAGATGATGGAGAATATTAAAGAAGGCCGAGGGGTATTAAGGTAACAAGTTTTTAATGAGTAACGTGATATTAGAGAAACGTTCAGAGAAACCATCTAGCTACCTGGTAACAAGCTGGATAGTTCTGAATCACGAGGTCAACAACATCTCCGCTCTTGATCTTGAAATACCCTCTCTTCTCCGTGAGCGTCTCCGGTCGGATGTCGTAATACACCATGTGAGCAACAGGGGTCGTTTCCCATTGGTAGGTCGCACCGTTAACTGCCCAGCGAGATTGGCGCCCTGTTGAGTTGCAGTTGCTCTCTGGGCGACCTGTGGCAGGGTCATTATAACTCTCTCCCTTCGCAAACTTTTCCTGCGTTCCAACCATCACGATACGGCGGTTGACCTTAAAGAACAGTGTTCATTCAGATTGTGCTTGCTTAAGAAGTCTGCACCGTCGAAAACATTTAGCTTTTTTTTTGAACGATTAGTTATTAAGTGTCGAAACAAAAAAGAACTTCTTACTTTGCCCGTATTGTGTACCCTTATTTTCTTGTAACACTAAGCCAACCGACTCAATCATATTGATTTGAAAGAAAACTCTCCCAATACACAGAAAGAGACATTGCAATCTGCGAACAACATTCAATTATATGTTTATTAGCCAGATTTTACAGTATTCGAAAGAACCAATGCGCTAACTTGGTGTTAATAATTTATAATTCAATAATGACGACGACATATATTTTGTTACGAGGCTTAGGCCTTCAATATTGTTGCTGATTTCGCAAGCGGTACAAAAAATATAGACATTCGAAATAGAATAATTTTTTTGTGTGAAACTTTTTCTAAACATTATAAAGGATACACCCCACAAAACATCCATGCCAGACTCTTCTATACAGTGTAATTATACCACAGCTAATATAAAAAAGTTAAGTAAGGTTGTTAAACAACAAAGGGGGACCTACTTTGTTGTTTCCAGGCGCCGATGTCTTTCCTTTAAGGGAACTCTGTTGATTGAACGAGAAACTGCTGTTATCCCAGGCGGGCTGTGAAGCCATGACGTTACTGACATGCGTGGAAGGTTCACTTCCGTTTGAACCTTTGTATCTCAGGATCGCCTGACCGGTCACAACGTCTGGACTGTGACGCGTCATGACACTAATCCAGTACGAGCCCACTGGCTGGTCAGTGGTAATTAGTACCGAATACCGCTGACCAGAGTTGATATCTAGAGACTCCACTGTCTTGGGAGTTGTTGGGTGGCCATCTGCCTCGACAACGGTCATGTTATGATTTTCGATTGCAATATTCATGAACGATAAATCCGCAACATTGCCCAGTCTCAGCCGGTAAGTTTTTCCCTTTTCAACCTCTACGATTTCTAACCCCGGACATTGGCTGTTATCACAATAGACCGTAGAGCCGGGTTTATAATACGGGAAAGCTGTTCCTTCAAGTATGTTTTCCTTGGAGCAGTTGAAATACCCTTTTCCGTTGAACAGAATGGATTGAGGCTGGCCTGGCCAGCGGTATTTCTCTTGCAGAAGGCCCAAAACGATCTCGTGTTGAATTTGATGGTACCAGTCGCTTAGCAACAGTGAACGTTCGTCATCATATTTCCACGGTTCAGCTTTGTTAGAGTCTAATTCAATGATGAGCATTCCGTAAAGTCCTGAAAACATTCGTAATGGGTAGGTTAGTTGACCGACAAAACATGAAGGCCTCTGTTTATACTAAAGCAAGGATGCTACCGCTAGATCTTCACTAAATCATTTAGAAATATCCAACCGAAAGAAGAAGAATAAAAGTCGCTAAATTTATACAATGTTAGTACAAACATGGCGGCGCAGTGGTCGAGTGGTTAGCATGTCTGACTCGTAACCTGAAGGTCGTAAGTTCGAACCCCGGCCTGACCAAGTGCTGTGTTGTGTCCTTGAGCAAGGCACTTTACTCGACTTGCTCCAGTCGACTCAGCTGCATAAATGAGTACCAGCTTCTGCTGGGGGCTAACCTGCGATGGATTAGTGTCCTGTCCAGGGGGAGTCACTGACTCTCATCAGCTTAACACTACTGAAACCGGAGATAAGCGCCGGCCTTATGAGCCACTTGGCTCGGGAAAGGATTTAGCTTAGTACAAACATAATTAGTAAGTAGAACTTTCGCTCTCTCTGACTGGCTACTCCAATGGGGACTAATCTGTATAACTATAAATCGAACCGGTAAATAGCATTTCTTGTGCGTTCTATTTGGCTGCTCAAATGAGGACTATTGTGTATTAGTGTAAATCGAACCGGTAAATATAGAGCTAGCTCTGACCTCGGCGGGAATCAATCCCACAATCCTAGAAAGGAAATAAGTCTACCATTCACATCACTATATCTGCTTGTGCTCAGCGGCCAAACCTTACTGGTTACCCCCTCACTTACGTGTTTTCTTAAACGAAGAAATGGTTACACAAAGGGTGAACAAATTGCCGATTTAAAGCAAAAACATGTGCAAGTTTCAGACAGAACAAAACGGGAGCTTATCCAATGCGATATACGTTGCTTCTCTCAAAGAGTACTCAATAAAGCGTGCAAAAGAGAGAAAAGACAACGAAAAGGAATTAGAAAAGGAACTATTGGTTTCGGAAGAGTTAATTGGTCATAGTAACGCAAACGATGAAATCATCGCAAAATACGATTCTACCGTCAAAAACGCGTTGGCAGACATTGCATTGATTTTGAAAGTAAAGTCTGATGGCATGAAGAAGGGGAGATAAATAGTACTTCTTGTGCGTTCTGATTGGTTACTCAAATGGGGACTATTCTGTATTAGTATAAATCAAACCGGTAAGCGTTCTGATTGACTACTCAAGTGCAGTTCGATTATGTTGAGGAATTCAGAGTAATTTGATTTTTTCTGTGAGTGGCAGAAAATTTTTTTAAAAAGGAGATTAGCAAATGAGTAAAAATGTTTTCGCACCAAAAAATAGGATTCACATCTTTAAGCCCCAGTGTAGAATTTGTTCTTCTAAAACACAAACAAAAATATAAACATTTAGGAAAATCTTTGTTGAGCGAAAAGTACATTCGCAGCTCTGGCGACTGCCTCAATCACTTGCTAGACACCACTAATAGTTAGCTGTTCAGCAGCTAACAAAACCGTGTGAAACGTTAAGGTGAGCTAATAAGAAAGAATGTGACGTCATTTTAATGCTTTCGTTAAATCTCTCACCTGCAGCTCTAATCCCGCCCAGATGTCCGTGGTAGAAGTACGTCCCGGGAGCGTCATTGGCCTTAAATATGTAAGTGAAGGAAGTGTGGGGAGGGATGGGACAGCCGGAGATCATACCTGTCCCATCATGCCACACGTTCTTGTATTGCCGCTGACCATGCCAGTGTATCGTCAGCGCATCAGACGACAAGTGGTTCACCACTCTTACTACGACTTGCTCTCCCGGCTTGACACGGAGAGTCGGCCCCGGGAATCCGCCGTTGATTGCAGTAGTTGCACGTTCCACACAGTCTGGTGACCAAATTTGCCAAGTGACGTCAAACTGGTACTCCTTACTTTGTGTTACCATGACGACAGTGGACGTAAGGATGAATACCAGTAAGAACGCCAGGCTTTCCATAGTTCGTCTTGGCTGCAAGAAAAATGTGAGACCCAAGTCCACCCAATTTTTTTTAATGATTTACAAAACAAAAGTTGGAATGGTCTATAGGAACTTTATTTACAAACAATACCCAGTTTGGCTCGACTCCTTTTTATTGCCTTGCTTCATCCAATGGTCGCTTTCATGTCAAGAAAGTTTCTTAATCTCGCACTCCATTCCATAAGTGTTTATACTTATACAACTTTAATAATCTAAATAACTGACAAACATATACAAAACTAAGATTGGCTGTATTACACTGATTGGTCGTTTTGCCTGTCTCGTTGGTCCGTAAGTTTCTGTCACTGTAATATACTTCTCCCCGTGTAACCATCTCTGATATTTTAAAACAAAACATGTAAGTCAAAATAATGGTAATAAAACAGTTCATCATTGCCTTCCGTCAACTTCCATTAGCATTGCTAACTGCTTGTATGCAAAGATTTTGCTTAAAGCGAAGGTGGAGGAATTATTATCAGTTGATCAAACTTCATACTGAATTGAACCGAATACTCGAATGAAATCAATAGATAGCAACTTGCACTACTCTATTAGCATTGCTATTAGTAAAAGTGTGACTTAAAGCCAACTTTAAAACAAGGCAATTTTAATACCTTTGTTCACATCGCTTCGCTGAAGATTTTATTGTTTCTTCTTCTTTTTATCACTTTATTAGCATAAAAAAATTTTCCCTAGTGTATTTTAAGAACAATATCTGTATTTTAATTCCGTACAAATATCAGCTCCACTCATTTTATATCTCGATAGGTTTTTAGCGTTAACTTTTATAACCAAACTTTTGGTATGTAAAGATAGATGGAGTTTTGCTAAAACATTTTGCTAAAAGCGGCTGTGGAGGGGAACCGAATACTCGAATGAAATTTAATCAACAGATTCAAAACCTCCCACGCAAATTCTGCGGAACCGGGCAAGAGTGTGCTACATTTACTAAATCAGTACAGGAAAGTTGAACAAGAGTCCTTACCTCGGGACTTTGATCGGATGAAAACGCAAGGGATTAAATGCGCGAAACTGCGGATACAAAATGTTAAAACGCTTCCTAAATTTGGTAGCGTGTGACGTACAAACGCGGTCATCCCTGGCTCTGTCACGGTTGAGTCCCCGTTTTTACAAAACTTCATTGTCAAGTTTCTAACCAATAAACTATCAGCTGTAGCGGACCTTCACGCTTGCATAAACAATTTAGTACCCGCATACTTCAGTGACTATTTTACACGAAACTCAAACTATTATTTTATAACACAAGAAGCAAAGACGATCTGCACATTCCGAAAGTGAAACTAAGCCTAGGAAAGAGAACATTTTGATGCTTGGGAGCCACCATCTTTAATAAACTCCCAAATGCTCCTAAACAGGCTAAATCATTCCAAATTTTTAAACGTAACATAAGCTTCTACAAATTTTGATAAATTTTTGAATTTTTTAGCAATTTCTAAACTTGCTATACGAAGTTTTTATACATTTCATGCATCTTATTAAAATACTGTAATATTTTAAAACTCGTAATTTTTGTAAATGTTTCCATATTCATATTTTGTTCTTATTGTAACTAGTTATGCATATACAGGGCCCCTCTGGACAACAGCCTCGTTGCTGAATGGGCCATCTTGTTTTAAATAAAGGTCACCATACCATACCATACGCTTCCACGCTTGAATGTCTTATGGAGTTTGTGCAATAATATTTTTATAATAATAATAATAAATTTATATTTTACTATTATTACTACTATTATTTTAATAAATAATATTATTAATTTTATTATCATTATTATTATTATTATTATTATTATCATTATTAATATTATTTAGCCTCAAAAGTGGAAGTGAGGCAGCGATCCATGCAATGCACAGCATTTTTGAAGCCGACGAGATGCTGTGCTGCTTATTGACGCCTCTAATGCCTTTTTAAAATGCTCTTAACGGAGCCGCTGCGCAGCACAACATAAGAGTGCTGTGCCCAACCATAGCGACATTCGCGATCAACACCTACAGACAGCCTGCACGACTTTTCATTACAGGCGGGCAAGAACTGATTTCGGCAGAGGGGACCACACAGGGTGACCCCCTAACCATGAGCCTGTACGCCATCAGTCTTCAGCCGCTGATAACTCGTCTACAGCTCTCAAGTGAAACTAAGTAGTGCTGGTTTGCTGACGACGCCACTGGAAGTAGCTCACTGGACTGAGAACGTGAGAAAATGGTGGGACGAACTGTCGGAGAGTGGACCAGCACTAGGATACTTCCCCAATTCGAAAAAGGGCTGGCTGATTACTAAGCCCGTGAAAGGAGACGCAGCCAGGGAGGTCTTCGGTGACACGGCAATCAACATCACTGCTGATGGTCATATCTCGAGGAATATGTGGGTGAAAAGGTAGAAGAATGGGTACACCAGGTCACTAAACTTGCAGAATTTGCCACATCGCAACCTCAAGCGAGCTATGCAGCCCTCACGTTTGGTCCACGGCATTGCTGGACGTATTTCCTGGAACCCCTTGAGCGCGCAATAACCGACACTCTAACACCCGCTATTTTGGACCGCTAAGTCACCAAAGCCGAACGAGACCTCTTTGCGCTTCCTGTACGTACGGGTGGCCGTGGTCTTACGGATCCAGCTAAAGAGTCATTGTCAATGTCACGAAACCCCTGGTGAGGAAAATTGTCGAGCAAATACACCAACCTGCAGAGGCGGTGGAATTAAGGCTAATACAGTTAGACGCACGTAGAGAGAAAGATAAGTCCTTGAACAAGAGGAAAGAAGAGGTCAAGAACTCCCTACCGTAAGGAACCATAACAGCTATCGAGCAAGCCTCGGAGAAAGCCGCATAGAACTGGTTAACGGTAATCCCTGTCAAGGGCCTGGGTTTCAATTTAAACAAGCGAGAATTCAAGGACGCCCTTAAGCTAAGGTATAACTGGGATATCTCCGCCTTACCAAAAACTTGCGTTTGTGGGGATCTGTTTGACGTGGATCATGCAATGGTTTACCGGCGGGGCGGCTTCATTATCCAGCGTCATAACGAGCTGCGTGACTTGGAAGCAGAAATGTTAAACATGGTGTGTAACGACGTTGAAATAGAACCGGTACTGCAGGAGATTACAGGAGAAACCTTGAACAGGGGCGCCAACAGAGCCCCTGACGCTCGCTTAGACATCCATGCACGTGGGTTTTGGGAGAGACAGAAATCTGCATTCTTTGACGTACGGGTGTGTCACCCAAATGCAGATTCATACAGAGAGAAGAGCCCCTAGCAAGTCTACCGACATCATGAGAGCGAAAAGAAACGCCAATACGCAGGCAGGGTTATGGAAATTGAGCAAGGCACATTCTCGCCACTAGTATTCAGCACAACAGGTGGTATGGCAGAAGAATGTATGAAGTTCCACAACAGACTCGCAGAACTATTAGCAATCAAGAAAGGCGAGGACTACGCAAGTACAGTGTCGTGGTTGAGAGCAAAAGTCTCCTTCGCACTCCTACGCTCGGCTCTACTGTGTTTGAGAGGTTCGCGAACAGTGAGAAGGACTGTAGACATTTACAACACGGACAAGTTGAAAACATGGCCGCCCAAATAATTTAAAACAATTTTTTTATTTTTCCTTTTTAATTGACCTTTATGAGAACGATGTCATTTTTAACTTTAAGAGAACGGTGTAGTTTTTTTTATCGGTTTTTAACTAATTCTAATTTTTAAATTTAGAATTAGCCTTTTTTTCTCACGATATTAGATTAATGTAATTGTAATTTTGAACTTAGAATTTACGGCCTTTCTTCTATATTTCTTTATTGATGTATTGAACCCACCTATTCCAACCTTTTTAACGTTTTGGTCTGAAATGGAAAGTTATTTATATTGTTTTGAACAAAATTATTATTATTATTATTATTATTATTATTATTATTATTGTTGTTGTTATTATTACTATTATTACCTCTTTGAATTACAGTATGAGTACTGGGAAATACAGCAAGAGCCTATTTTGGAATGTGTTTGCTGTTTATCAAATCTTTTTTTAATTGTTTCAGTAGCAGTTTCGAGCAATAATTATTCTCTGTCTTGCAATAAATGTTACAGACATTCTACTATGAGTATGACAGCAGTCAGAATCCCGACCCTATCGGCGTTCTAGTTCAGAAAATATGAACCAGAACAAATATTTCGTAGTTCGTTCAAATTGCAAACAATTCAGAGTTAAACAATTCACTAAACAAGCTCGAAAAGATGAACAAACTATTTGTAACAAAATTCAAATAAAGCTTGCACGTTCACCGATCAAAACTGATTCTCGTAACCCGCTGACGGACTGTGTGAGTCTCAGATTTGCCTAAGTTTTCATGACACTAAGAACAATCAAAACCAAGTTTTTAAACTCAAACAGTTATCAGTTATGTACAAGAAATTTAAGAACAGTTTAAGGTTGAAGTTTGCATTAAAATAATTTAACTGAGCCTTGGTCATTGGTTATTTTGGTTTTTCGGAAACTTGTATTAGTATTGAATCTAGAGTGCTAAATAAATTGTTCTTGTTGTTGTTCTTGTTGTTGTTGGTCAAAATTGTATGATTCTTATTGAATAACAAGAAGAAGAACAACAACAACAACAATAATAACAACAACAACGACAATTTTATTTTTATATCTAGGATAACACGTTACAGAAAACCTGAAAGACCAGTGAATCCCGAAGCGATAAAAGTATTACGAAAAATTAACAAGGGGGACATACATGGTATTTCTTTGATACTTGAGTATGTTGTTGGAGTACAATTTTTGATGTATCATTTTAACACCGTTGTAACTTGGTTGTATAAAAAAACAGCCGTATTTTAGTTTTTTAAAAATAGAAAAAAGTAGTATTTGAAAACGTACACGAGCTGTGCGACAATACTTGTTTGAGGAATACAATAAGGGAAAAAATTTCTGAATTCACCCCACTGGAAATATAATTATCCCATTTTGAAAAAGATTCCAAAGAATTTTCACCTTGGTAGATTTTAGGTTTAAGGTTTAGCACCTACAGTGAGTGTCATTTCTTCAGACATTTCGGGCCCTTGGACATGTAGTTAAAATAAAAGTATTATTTCAAATAAGTATTAGCTAAAAGTTCTTTTTATATCATTGTTTATTGTTTATATTGATCCAAAATATTTTTGTCGGCATTAACATTATTAGCATAATGATTGTTTTCCTACCTAATTAATTTTTGTAATTATCGTTCTCTAGTCACTAGTGTACGTTTTATAGCGATTGGGAGTGGAGGTATCATAAGGGGTGATCTGAAACAACCTTCAAGAAGATGATCATTGGTTTACTAATAACAGTATATGAGAATTTTAAATTCCCTCTTTATAGTGACACATTGACAGTCCTTCTATTGTTCTCACTGCATTGTTTTCTCTTAGCCATTTTCTTTCGAGCCAGTTGAGGAGTTTTTATTCAGTTTCCGGACATCTGACTCACGGAGATGAAACATGGCACTATGGAAATTTGCTTTGTTACTTACTGTTCCTCCTAGCTTCATGGTCTTTCTTGTTGATCCACCTCTCCCAAGCCTGCTCTTTGTGAAAGTCACGCAGATAGACATGACATCCGGTACGTACATATATTATATTAACAGTTTGTTTATTTCCACTTTTACAAAACAATATTTTTAATTACAATTCAATAATATAAACGTGGAAGATGTAGGAAACAACCCATAAGGGGTTAACGAGTTCCTGCAAACATTAGTTTTAATTGAATTTAATTTTTTAATAGTGATTTTAATGATTTATTTACTTATATTGTGCAAATATCGATCAGCAAATTATGCGCATAACAATTAACAAATACAAGGACAACACATTACAACAATAATAATTACAACCAACAATTACAATAATGGTTAAAAACTATTTTAGTAATACTGTTGAAAAACAATGTTTAACCTATGAAATGTGTATATGTAGCTCATAGAACTAAATACCAAAAGAAATGTGAAAAGCTTTAATGGCTGGTCAAATGTCTTGATGCTTGTATTGTTCTGTATTAATTTTTGGAGGCCGTTCTATAGTTAGATGCCGCTACACTGAAGGATATATCCCTTACTTGCTATGGTTTGCCGATGCATTGTTATTTGTTTTTTATGTCTCTTGAGTGTCTCTCTCCAAACCACTGAATGAAAACGCTCTTTTGTGTACTGTTTTTATGCATCCTGTTCACAAAGTTGACCTCTGGTGATCTGTCAGCTGTTTAACATAGATTAATATGTACTACACTCACGATTTATCAACCTTGTATTCTAAAGAAAAATCTCGACCACTGCCTCCGCTTTTGCTCTTTCCACATAGCAGAAAGAGCAGGGCTAACAAACACACGCCAAATAAAACCCATCCCACAATCAGAAGAATGAATTCAGTCTTGTCTCGTTCGGTTTCGCTAGAGCCGCTCACAAGTTTGTTCTTCTCGACAAACATTGCTGGTGTGACGTCACCACATATAGGTATGTCACGTGACGGCTTCGGGAATTCTTCTTTTGAATAAATAAAGATAACCTGCATTCAGAAAAAAACAAAAACATGCCTCAAAATTTGCACAAAGCAGAAGGGCAATACAAAAGTAAAGAACTCGGATAGGTCCAGGAATTCTCTGACAACCATTCAATGGGTGGAGCTTTCTGCTGAAATAGTATTAAGATTAGGCTTATGATTTTTGCGCGTCCACTGCGGAAATTCAAACCAAAAATTTGGTAAACAAAATATTTACGCGTTGATTTGTTTTGTGCGGTTTAAATGGTGATTTTGCAAAGGTTTTGCATCCGTACGCATTTTTGGTTGTTATCTTGATCTCTCACCTGCATACCCATGACGAAATGCCACGTGATGTGACAATGGAAGGGCCACACGCCGGGATTGTCGGCGACAAACCGTACAACAGTCCACCCACACCCCCCCCCTGTTGGGGTTTGTTTTCAAAAGGTTTCACAGCGTCCGGGAGAACAGTGGTTGTGTCCCGATACACGGCGTTTGTGATGTTCAGAGAATCCAGTTGTTCCTTGGATCCTGTCCATTCACCTTTTCCCATTCCAATCACCCAGAACTTGTGACCGTGTAAGTGCCACGGATGTTGTTCACACACCTACAGATTCAAATCAATATCAGAAACTAGCTTGAGTCAGTCGTTAGTGTTGGCAAAACTTCATCAACCACAACCGTTGGTCTTTGGAACACTCTGAAAAGGAGTGACGGGAAATACGGAGAAGAGAGTTTGATGGAAAGAACAAGGGAAAGTGACCAGGATTGATAGAGAACAAATGGAGTTGAATAACCGAGCAAAATGGAAGTGATGGGAAATGATGGAAAAAAGGGAGTTATGAGGAATGGTAGTGAATAACAAGTAGATACAGGATACTGATGGAGAAAACGAAGGAACGTGATGAGGAATAATAAGGAAAACAATAAAACAACCAAAGTGATTGGAAATGATGAGAAGGAAAGTGATTAGGAATGATGGGAAACAAAGGGAAGTGATGACGGTTGATGGGGGATAACGGCAATTGATGAGGATTGGTTAAGAACAATAGCCGGTGGTGAGGATTAATGGAGAACAATGGGAAAGGATGAAGATTGATGGAGAACAAAAGTAAGCAAAAAAAATTGATTGAGAACAAAGGTAGGTGATGAGGAAAGGTAAACCATGTTGAATGAAGAGGAGTGATAAAAAAAGATGGAAAACAAAGGGAAGTGATCTGGAATAATGAAGCATGGAAGGGAGTGATGGAGACTTATCGTGAATGAAGAGGAAAGACAGAAAGTGATGTAGAGAACGAGATAGTGATTGATGATGATGGAGAACAAAAGAAGTAAAGAGGAATGACCGAAAGTAACGTGATCGAAATGAAGTGATACGGAGTGAGTGACAGAACAAAGGAAAGTGATAAGGAATGAAGAAGAAAAAGGGTGGGAAGATGAATGATGGAGAATATAAGGGAGTGAGAAATATGGTAATGAAGAGGAGTAGTAGGGAGTGAATGGAAAGAAAAAGAAACTGGTTAGGAACAATGGAGAATAGTAGAAAACGACGAGGAGTAGAAGATAACAAGTTGTTTATAAATAACATGATATAAAATGGATTAGAGAAACCATCTAACTACCTGGTTACAAGCAGGATAGTCCTGAATCACGATGTCAATAATCTCTCCGCTCTTGATCTTGAAGTATCCTCTCTTCTCCGTGAGCGTCTCCGGTCGGATGTCGTAATACACCATGTGAGCAACAGGGGTCGTTTCCCATTGGTA
>JAOBYE010164665.1:0-10226 GCA_025403585.1 Parazoanthus swiftii
CATTAACTCTTTCTTGCGCGCGCATGCATTCATCATTTATACGAATCAAAAGAAGGAAAAATTTGAATTGAATGATAAAACCTGTTATTCTTTTCTTATTATTTTTGGTGTCAATTTAATAGTATACCAAACGTTTTTGGAGCTAGAGTACCAATGCAAATGCATTTTAAACGAACCGCATATATAGGCCTGTCCACAAGTTACTCGGCAACTTTGAGTAACTTTTTATTTTACGAGCAACTTTTTGCTATGAACAATCATTTTTCCTTCGAGCAACTTTTTGTTTTCTTTATTCAGTATTTATCAAAGGTTTTTATCGTATTTTAAATAGAGAAAACGCGAGTTTACTCGTTTAAAAACCTGTTTCTTACATGTATTTTGGGGATGAAATAAAACATTTTTTATCCGTGCGTGTTCTCGCCGCGCTCCCGACAGCGAATTACGGACGTTTCGCCCCGTCACCAGTTCGCCCCAGGACGGTTCGCTCCAGAGACCTTTCGCTCCAGGACGGTTCGCACCACATGAGCGGATCATTCGCCCCAGATAAAACCTCAACAAAATCAAAGTAAATAATCAAATCGAATCTTGGCATAAATTTCAAACTACAAACGGCTAATTGTTAACTGACTTTCGTGGATTTATGAAATGGATTGGAAACTGTTGTAGAAATAACAACTGCAACTGTGTGAAATTGGTCATATTGTTTGAGGATTTGGTGGCTCCGAAAGGAGCCGTTTGTTGGTAAGTTATCTGTATACTTTAACTGTTTTTATGGTTTCGTTATAATTACGTGTGTTGAGATGAGACAGGATTTCGTGTCGACAAAAAGTCGGACCGCTCAAAGATAATAGTTAAAACATAACTTTACGATCGCGGGATTAGTTATAGTTACATGTGATGAGACAGGATTATTTGTATTAATATATCTGGGGCGAATGATCCGCTCGTATGGTGCGAACCGTCCTGGAGGGAAACGTCCTGGGGCGAACTGGTGACGGGGCGAGACGTCCGGATACCCCGACAGCCAATGCTATGGTTCCATCGGTCAGTGGCGGATATGGGTGTTTTGAAAGTTATCGTCATGTCTAACATTTCTAAATTTATTAGTTGTCATTGTAATGCTTTGGGTTTTTTTGCCAGTGAGGTTTATCGTATGCGATAAGGTTGGTCATCGAGGAGATTGATCTGCTGGAGTTAAAGGTCAGAAGATGAAAACGCTGAATTGGAAGACGATCAAAGATTCTTTTAAAACCGGAGCGATGTTTTGCCTAAACTCAAGTAATCAGAAGTTACTTTCATTGCAGAGACCTCACGGCATTCGAAAATAACCACCGTACATCGTCTGCATTTCCATAAAAACAACTTTACGATAATCCAATGTTAGTTACTGTTTGCAACTTTCTGTTTGGAAAAAGAGTTATTAATCAAGTCATTCATGTCAAACTATTTGACTATGCACGCTTTTTTTAAATAAAAAAACAGTAAGTTTTTTTTAAATTTTTCAAAAACATTTGCTGAAAATTTTTGGCAAATCCGAGCCTCGTTCTTATAAAGTTGTTCTTATAAAAAAAAGCGTGTATACTGCTATTTGAAGCTTGTGTATATCCCCCAATGATTTTCATGAGAAGAAATTTTTGAGCAACTTTTCCAAAAATGAGCAACGTTTGGGGAACTCTTGACAAAATGAGCAACTTTTGGCAAAATTTTGAGCAACTTTTTGCCATTTTGCAACTTGTGACTGGGCCTAACCGCAATACACGTAACTAAATGCAACGTGGTGAGGTAAAGTTATTTCTTTGAGAAAAATTATTTCCAGAAAAGACGATGACCAGCAAAACAACATCATTGTTTGTCGTTTTGGAACCAGCGGCTGCCAAGCTAAACAACCCGCAAAGTTGACAGGTGTTGCTAAAACTTCAAAACAACAACCACTCGTTAAGTGAACAATGCCACAATATTGTTCAAGGCTAATATCACTTCGCTTCCCTGTTCGACGGTCGTTGTTGCTCACACTGTCGAGAAGTATTTGTTTTCACCGTCAAAGAAAAACTGTACAACATTGGGATAAAAATGGTAAGACAGGCGTAACTGATTTTTTTCAAAATATTTTACTTTGCTCTTTAATCTGAGAAGATCGGTTATATTCAAGACGCAAAATCAATGTTCATATTTGTTTATGTTATGAACAGGGTTCATCTAAAAAGTTGAAAATATTCTTCAAATACACGTAAACCTTAAGGGTTTAAGAGCGTTTTTTGCTTTTATAGTTGCAATTCTCCACCACGATCCTTTACTTGACTACTAAAAGAATGTAAAACACTATTTGCCGCCAATAATATGCTTGCGCACACGTTGGCCTCCCCGCAGACTATAGCTATGTTTTTTTTCGCTGCGTGATGTCTCTCCCTCGGAAAACTGATTGAAAGAATCTCTCGTTCAGGGGTGGAAGAGTAATCATGTAACTCCAAGATATTAATGATTTTTAACCTTTTCTAATTCAGCTTCTAGTGATTCGTGATTAATTTACAAATAATCTCCACGATTCTTTACTCATTTGGCCATAGTGGCCGTTGCTTGTTACATCAAAACCAAATGTTCATGATTCCTACTAATTTTTCGGATATGATCTATAAATATTCCACTTCCGTCCTTGACTGAGGCAGCGAGGGGAAAATAGTCAGTAATTTGTGGGGAGGTAAGCACTTATTAACTGCAACAAATTTTAATTTTCGATCTGAATGTTAAAATACTTTATAAAGGATATAGTAAAAGGTTGCGTGCCTGAGTGCCCATCTGTTATTGAAGGGTTTTAAGAAGATGGAAGCACGTGCTCCCAAGGAGCTGGGAAGGCACGAGGCGAAATCCATATCTTATGTTTTTTAGTGAACACGATGGAGGTTTTCCACTAGGAAAGCGTCACATACCGAGTTTTTCACGTGAAATTCCCCACTGCCCCATAAACGTCATACTATTTTTCAATGCGTTCAAATGGCAGAAAAGAAGAGCATATACATGTCTATAAAAGATTTTTATCTAACTGGTGTTTGAGCAAAATAAGATTCACCTTAAAAACAAAGATCTTCTCTCATTCAACTGAACAAACCGAGTTTTTCATTTATCTTAGTCTTCCACGGAGAGCTTTGTCTGGTGTCCTTGAACCAAGTTTCACACAACTCAATCCAAGTTCTAAAGTCAAGTATCGTTGTCAGTTGATTCAAACACAGATGGCTGCCGACCAATAATTAAGAGTTGCACAGGCTCATTTGGTAGATATACCCAATCACGAGCGTGCCAAAAAACCTTCGACCATCAAGACAGTTTCTGACTGAACTAATCAAAAAACTTTTATCCTGCAGCGTGAATGTATCTCTGTCCACATAGGCCAAGCTGGCGTACAGATCGGCAACGCGTGCTGGGAACTGTATTGTTTGGAGCACGGGATCCAGCCTGATGGCAAAATGCCCAGTGACAAGACTCTCGGAGGGGGCGACGACTCGTTTAACACATTTTTCAGCGAGACAGGTGCTGGAAAGCACGTCCCTCGAGCAGTGTTTGTGGACTTGGAACCCACTGTCGTAGGTAACGCGTTTGATTTGTCATCGATATGGAAAAATATTTTATGCAGTTGAGTCCCGATAACTCGAAGCTTCATCAGAAACCTGAAAAACTCGAGTTACGGGGAGAGTAAAATAGTCGGAAAATTTTTAGAAGAACTAGTTTAGTTAAGTTAGCGAAGTTTCGAGTTATTCAGTGAGGGTTCAAATTATCAAGAGTCAACTTTTAATAACCACAACAGACAAATTTTTGCTTCAATATTTAACAGCATTTGTTCAAACATTTTACTATACATCAAAACAACCAGCACATGCACCCGTCAATCTGTCATAAACAGTGAAAACTACACGTTGAATTATTGACGACGAAGAGTGTTTTGCTTACAAGCATTTATATAAACATTTAAAAAGATCTTCGGAAGTGCTCGTAAAGGTTTGGAAACCGTCGGAAGTATTCGTATCAGTGCTAAACAGAAGACTGTATGTATGGATAGTAAGAGTGGCCTATGAGCTGTACTAGCGGCTCTGGAAAGGTGAAGAAAGGTCTTCGCATTACACAACATCCTCTGCTACGAGAAAATATCGAGAAAGGCAGGACACCAGATTACCTTTTCTTGACAGTAATCAAGATTAGGATTAATATATTTGGTGATTACGCTTGAAAAAAAAAAACCACCAAAAAAATTTCCCCAAACAATCTTCAGTAGTCTAGAACTTCGTTTACAATGCTTGAACTAAAACTACTACCTAGAAGTGATCTTTCCAAGAAAATGTATCAGCCGTCATGTATACGGAAGCATTGATCGGAGAGTCGGTCTCAATAGTCCTCTTCACAAAGCAAGCTTTTCGACTTAACGCAAAACCTAACAGTGTTGTTCTTAGACTACGAATAGTCCCTATTTTCCCCTTGAATTTGTCGAGAATCGCGAAAGTCGGTGCACTGAAACTGGGGCGAGAATAAAAAAACAAGAGAAAAGGGAAAGAGAAAAAATTAATTTTTTCCTTCTTTCTCTTTCGCCCCAGTCTCTGCGCGCCGTCTTTCGCGATTTCTTTTCCGCGGATCAACGAAATCAAGAGGAAAAGTTGGGACTACTCATAATCTATGTTGTTCTAAGATATCAATTGATATTGCTTAACAGATGAGGTGAGGACTGGGACCTATCGCCAGCTGTTTCACCCAGAACAACTCATAACTGGCAAAGAGGATGCCGCTAACAACTATGCTCGCGGGCACTACACAGTTGGCAAGGAATACATCGACATGGGTTTGGATCGGATCCGAAAACTGGTGCGTAAAATACGTTTAGCTGCTGCAGTTTCTACTGTTTTGCTTGGGCAGTTATAGTTTGCGTTCGTGGTGTAAGGCAACCTCGATCACAGGGCTTTTCTCTAACCTTCTTAGGGAAAACCCTGGGATCGAGGTTGCATGTAAGATTGATTTTTTATTTATTAAAAAAAGTGCCCTTGTCACCAGGGCATTTTTCTTGATTTTCGTCTATCAAAACTGTTTCGTGTTTAGTTCGAACTAACATTGGCACCAGTGTCAGAGTCCAGCATTGGTAACAAGGCGAACAGAAACTTTTCATAAATTATGAGAAAATTTTCTAGCCAATCCTAGGCTTTTGAATTCTTACAGAATGATATACTGATACCGTTTGATAATTTTTAGGCTGACCAGTGCACGGGCCTCCAAGGCTTCCTCATCTTTCATTCCTTTGGCGGAGGGACTGGGTCCGGCTTCTCCTCCCTGCTTATGGAGCGCCTCTCAGTTGATTACGGCAAGAAATCCAAACTGGAATTTGCCGTCTACCCTGCGCCTCAGGTGTCCACGGCTGTGGTGGAACCTTATAACTCCATATTGACAACGCACACGACCCTGGAGCACTCCGACTGCGCCTTCATGGTGGACAATGAAGCTATCTACGACATCTGCCGCCGCAACTTGGACATCGAGCGTCCGACCTACACCAACTTGAACCGTCTGATCGGGCAGATTGTGTCTTCCATCACCGCCTCGCTAAGATTTGATGGCGCTTTGAACGTGGATTTGACCGAGTTCCAGACCAACTTGGTGCCTTACCCACGTATTCATTTTCCGCTGGCCACTTATGCGCCGGTCATCTCCGCTGAGAAAGCCTATCACGAGCAGCTAACTGTTGCAGAGATCACAAACGCCTGTTTTGAGCCTGCGAACCAGCTGGTCAAGTGCGACCCTCGTCACGGCAAGTACATGGCCTGCTGCCTGCTGTACCGTGGAGACGTGGTTCCTAAGGACGTGAATGCTGCCATAGCAACCATCAAAACCAAACGCACCATTCAATTCGTGGACTGGTGTCCAACCGGTTTTAAGGTGGGCATTAACTACCAGCCACCCACAGTTGTACCAGGAGGAGACTTGGCCCGAGTCCAGCGCGCCGTGTGTATGCTCAGCAACACTACCGCCATTGCAGAGGCTTGGGCGCGATTGGACCACAAATTTGATCTGATGTACGCCAAGCGGGCGTTCGTCCATTGGTATGTGGGGGAAGGGATGGAGGAAGGAGAGTTCTCCGAAGCTCGCGAGGACCTGGCTGCATTGGAGAAAGATTACGAGGAGGTCGGCATCGACTCGCAAGATCAAGACGAAGAAGACGAGGGAGAGGAATATTGATTCAGTTGCCTCACGTCAGATTTTAGAGGCCATGTAGCAGCTTCAAAACTTTAACATAGAACTACAAAAGTATGTGTATTAAGAAGAAATGTAAACAAGAAAACGGAAATCCGTAATCGTTTTGTAGATCCTAATACCAAACCAAGGGAAACAAGAAAAGAATGGTTAGAATGGGCTAAACAACTGGCGAACAACGCTGCGTTAATGTGTTTTGTTCATGTCGCAACGAGTTTGTACTTAAAATTTACCATTTTCTGCAGTAAACAAGGAAAGATGTAGTTCATTGACATTGTAACAAAACCTTGGGGGTTGAAAGCTCTCTCTAATACTCTATATAATGGTATCACGGGAAACTATGGTATCATTTGCAAGAATGTCTTATTCTGTACAGTTGTAGGAAGGATTTGGGATTGTCTGACTAAACCCTTGGGTTGTAAATCTTGCACCCTCCACTCAACCGATTATTTTAAGCTATATATTTTGTAAATATAATACGTGGGAAAATAAAAGTCGTTGAACCGTTCACTTTCCCAAAAGTCATGAGCTGAAACTGGCCTCCATATGGCCCTTCCTCTCCTCTGACCTAGACTCATCACCTTGATAAATTTGTCTTCTCTTTGACAAAGTATTACTGAACGGATATTTAAGGGGTTTGCAGCCGAGAATTTGCCCCTTACTTTCTGTTAATAAACTTTTGAAGGTGTCGCGCGAGTCATATCTCAGTCTATCAATAAAGAATCGCTCATAAGGAATCATTTTAATAGAAATTCATGGTTACAACAGAGTCGCCCTCTACTCTGAGGACGAGAGATGCCATTGGATAAAATCACAATATAAATAACCACAACCTTTGGGATAAACCTAAACAAACATATACAATGACTTTTTGTGAAAACGTGTCAGCTGTTGTTGTCAAAGAGCCAATAGGATCTTTCGTTCTGAGAGTAGAGCTTTGCTGTTACAACATTTTCTGCCAAGGCAAGAGTGGTGATGGATTCTGGAGTATGTCAGTAAAAATTTACATGCTACGTGGAAAACAAATCTCGAAACAACTTATACCGAATTACTGTGGCTGCAGCTAGCTAGTGGACAGGGCAATTCAACTTATATTGGCTTTATTTACAGACCTCCAACTTGAGCTGCTCATCTGATACAGCGACTCTCAACAATGTTCAGAACGCACTTAGTCAAGATAGCAATGTCATTCTTAGAGGTGACATCAACTTAACTTTCTTGCTCATCCAAACTACGGTTTATTTTGAGAGTCGCTGTTAGACTTTAGCCTATCTCAACTTGTGAAAACCGTTACCAGGTTAGAATCCAGTTTAATTTTGGATCATGTTTACTGCACTAACTCAAAGGACATACAGAGCCTTGTCACTGTTAAAGTCGGAATTTCAGAACATTTACCCCTTCTTCTCATTTCCAAGCGAATAAAGTTCAAGAAGCGCAGACACACAACTATTATTATACATCATGTTCATGCATGAACAATCTCAGTTTACGTCAGGACTGCCATGTTTCTATCCTGGTACATTTGTTGTATGCGGACGACACCACCAAACGATCAACTGCTAACACCACGGACAATCTCAGATAATCCATAATCGCTGATTTTAACCTCGTAAAAGTTGGGTGGACAGTAACGGCATGATCATGAACATACCCAAGACCAAGTGTACGGTTATTCGTATACCCGTTCCAGACTACGCTCCAACGTACCCAGTCCCAGATCTTACCATATGTGGCACCACAATTAACCAAGTCGAGGAAAACAAGCTTCTTGGTTTAGAAATTGATCAACAATTTTAAATTAAGTTAAAACTTGGCAAAGTGGTTTGAGGTATGTTTGTTCCAATGTTTCTCAACGTTTTGCTCTACTAAAAATTAAACAAACCTTTTTTTTATCGACCCACGCGATTGGCGCTTATTCTACAAAGCAATGGTTGCCCCACTGTGCGAATATGCATGGGTGTATAGCTTGGAGTGACGTTAGCAAATTAGTTCCAAACAGGATAACTAAATTACAGAAGTACACAGGAAGAATAATCCTCGATATTAAGACTCCTACTAAAATGAACAGTACTGAGCTTTCCAAGCAGCTAGACTGGTTACCTTTTTAGATTATATTACGTTTTCTCGAGCAATTCAAGTTTTCGAATGTCAAAACAACGCGGCCCCCACATCTCTCCGATACGTCTTGCAAAGTTGGTGACTCTTACAAAATCCCAACCCATTAGGCTACCAAACCACCTCTCTACACCGAAATTAAGACTAGCTATAGCTCAGAACTCATTTTCTTTTGAAGGCACCAAGCTGTGGAACTCCTCCTTCCGACGTCAAGTTTCTACATCATCACCGTAAAAGAGAAAACTTCACGGAAAGAGTGAAAAGTAAAAACAACAGAGGCATCAGCATTCAAAATGGCGGTCGGTAATGGACAGGAGTTATAATCGTTAGAATGTTCTGCTCCGGATGTGGCTCGGCTTTAAATCAGGCGGCAAACTTCTGCTTACACTGTGGGAAAGGCCCGGAGGGTACGTCAGGGTGAAAGTGGTAGGGGTGATCGTCGGGAAGCTCGAATTTCTACCCTAAAAAATACCTAGTGGAAAAAAATTCACCCTAATTTCGCCTTCAGCCTACCGTTTTATCTCAAATAACCCCTAAAAAATACCAGATTTTCTTCCGAGTGCGATTTTCGCTCAAAAATACCAGATCGACGATTTTATACCCTAAAAATACGACGGTCACACCTACCAATCAAATATAGGGAGTACCCCCCCCCCCCGGGGGAAAGGTTGGTTCTATTATAATAGAAATGATTGTTAAGTTAATTGGATTAAACTCGCTATCCACGAGATAAAATGTGCTGCTGCGCATGCCAACGCCAAAGGCATGAATCTGTTTGAATACATTTCTGCAGTGTCAAACTTTTAAAATTCGGACTTTTGTTATAACAAACCTTTCCCACAGTGTGAGCAGAAGTTTGCCGCTTGATTCAAAGCCGAGTCACATTCTAACGATCATAACACCTGTCCACCGACCTTATTCTTGCTCGGCTGATGACTTGAACCCAGTCCTCTCTTGTTTTTTATTTTTCACTCTTTCCGCGAGGTTTTGTCTTTTGCCATGAAGCTATTTTTTGCCGTAACAGTTGTGGGCCACTGTATAATCTTGTACCTTCCAGTCTTGTAAATCTGTTCTCAATGGCAAACTCGAAGCTTGGACTACCTGTGCTTTTAAATAAGGAAGATAAATACCTCAAGAAAATGAAAAAAAAAAGTTGGATAACCAAATCTTAAAAGGTATTTTTTCTAAAATCTTATCTCTTGTATATTTCCCTCTCTGACTTTGCAGGAATCGCGCCCAATCACGACCTTTCCATAAAAAACCCCCCAAAATAAGAAACACCTGCTGGCTTTTTTTTGATGATACATTTATGTAATAAGGTGTTTTGGAAAGCGCTACTGTATTGTTAAAAGTCAGATTACACAATCATGGAGTCTACGAGTAGTTAGTACCTCGGTATACTCTTGCTAACTGGACCAGCAGGCGTAAGTCGGGACGGGCCATCCCAAGACCACTTGCAGCCTCAACTCGGAAACAATCCCATTCTAATTTCTAAAGATTTGTTTTTAAAACAGACTATAAGCGGATGAGAACCAAATTTCGAGGAAACCAAAACACGGGAACTACGATATTTCGGGCAGCCATTTATTTCCAGTTACTAGAGTTAAATACAATGTTTTTCTGTCATTAATGACAGACGGAAACAGTTCATCGCTCAAGACATAAAATATTAATATTTGAAAGATACACGAGTAGACGATAACCGAGTCTTACACCCTCATTTTGGCAATTTTAAATTCCATAAACTTACCAGCGGTATACCACCTCTCTGTGACGTCACGGTATATATATATATCAACTGATGTTGTTCAATAGTCAAAGGAAGCATCCATACCAGTCAAGGGGAATTGATGTGTCGTCATGAAATAAATGAAAGAAGCACCCATACCAGT
>JAOBYE010164776.1:0-18162 GCA_025403585.1 Parazoanthus swiftii
GACCGATTCACACGTGACAGCGCTTTGCGCTCTGATTGGCTGAACGTGACAGCGCTTTCCGTTCTGATTGGCTCAGGTGTTTCCTGTCTGAATCAGGAAAAAAAGAAGACCCGAATTTAATACTCGCTCGCCTACGGCCGCGAGTAACAAGTCTTATCCTTTCGCTGCCATGCTAACAATTTATTTTCGTTAAACAATATGTCCTCGTTATTTCCGCTACCGAATGCGAATGGGGTTCTGTGCTAACGTTACGCAAAAGGTTGTTGTACAGTTATTGTATTTAAAACTCTACTTATAGTTGTTTTAAATTGAGTTAAGTAACATTTATAATGAAGAAAAAGCTGAGCGGGTTGCTCACCACAACATTCGCCCAGTTATAATATTTATTAAATACATGTATTTGCGAACACGCCGCGAGGTTTATGAGAGAGGAAAAACCCTGTGACAATGAAAATATTTACGGCTTAAAAACTGAATATAGCATGAATTCTTCTAGTCTGTAATTTTCAACCACTCATCCCGGTTTAAAGTTGCCATATCCATTAGGATTTTTGTAACACTATTAAAGGAAATGCATTCCTTTTCTTTCTCTGTTCGTAATTGTTGTTGAGATTTTAGAGTTAGGCAAAGTGTGCGCGGAACTCGAAGACAGCGCAAACACGTTTTTGCGACGATGAGTTAAAATCAGTTTCGCATCAGTATTTGATCATTAGTAATGTTTAATTTAAAAGCAGAATAAATATAAAAAAGATTGTGCAGCACATAATTTGAGATGCGGGCGTCGAGCAACTCCTGAGGTATAATACATCTCTTTTGTCTGATGGAGCCACACTGCCAGTATAAAGTATGCCGGGTGGGGTTTCGCACAGACACACAAGTCGTTGCTTTACAATGTATCGAGCAGGAAACATAAGTACCTGTCCAATAGGTGACCACTTTCGAAAGCGATGCTTCTCACGTTTGAAGAAGCACAAAAAGTGTGCCTGAATACTTGCTCCAAGTGTAAACAGGAGGTAGCTGCTATATGGTTTTAGGACTGTGTTGACCCAAACACAGAACTTGCTAGAGGTAATATTCTTAAAAGACTCTTTTTATTTGATCTGGTGTCTGAGCCAAATTACCTTTGATCGTTAAATTCCCCAATTTAGATTAGATTGCCTCTAGTATAAACCATCTGTTTGTACTAGCTTTAATGATATCATTGTGTAACAAAGGTAAAGTCGTTGGTTTCAATTAAAAAATCATGATTTGTAAACTATAAAGGCTTCTTCATAGGCTACGAAAACATCCCCGTTTGTTGTGAAAGACGTGTTCACGCATTTATCACTTCGAAGCTGGGCTCCTGCAACTCCATTTTATATTGATTACCATCCTGTGAATTGGACAAGTGCAACGAGTTCAGAACGCAGCAGCAAGAGTGGTTACCATGGCCTCTAAATCTGATCACATTACCCCTATCTTGTTCAAGCTCCACTGGCTCCTTGTTAAAAAACGAGTCACCTTCAAGCTGCTTCTTACAACCTTTAAAGCCCTGCACGGTCAAGCACCATCATTTATCAGTGAACTCTTAAACATTTACCAACCATCCCGCTTTCTTAGACTCAGCTCGCTCAAATACTTGTCAGTTCCTAAGTGCAATACTGTATCTTACGGTCACAGAGCGTTTTCTGTCGCTTCTGCTAAACTCTGGAGCTTTCCTCCTACAACCTTTGATCTATTGAAAACGCTAACACTTTTAAAACCAGTTTTAAAACCTTCCTTTTTAAGAGAACTTCTATTTCTTTTTAGCTAGATGTTTTTGATTTAAATTTTAATATCAGTATTATTGTAAGGGCAAACCTTTCTTTTTAAGAGAACTTTTAACTCGCACTAATTAGTTGTGTTACTATAGATTTCATTTTTAGCATTTAGTATTTTTTAGCTTAGTTTTGCATATTTATTGAGCATCGAGCATTGGGGATTTTCTAACACATATTGTTATTTATTATTGTTATTTGTAAACTATGTCGAAGAGACGCGTAAAAGAAGAAGTAATGTTACTCTGGAATTTCGAATTTGATGAAATTAAGAGTCCTCAGAAATGAGATTACGCTATTGCGTAATTGACAAAAAGTGGGTAATATTCCTCTTTTCGATCAGATTTTCATTATTCTGAAGTCGGTTGGATGAATAGCAAACGGTAAAAAGTAGGGATGGCCGTACTCAAAGATAAACTCTAGTAAATGCTTTAATGGTGCAGAAGCAAATAATTTTAGCAGTTTGGAAATAAGTGTGAACATTAGTGACTATAAATCTCATTTTATTACAGATTCTTAAATGGAAACAAAATTACAGATTTCCAAAAAGGGACTTTCAATCACCTAAAGAAACTAAAACTTTTGTAAGTATATTGCAGAAACAAGTTAATCATTTTGTTTAATCGAATTGCTCAGTGAGGATAAGCACTTAGTAAACATGTCATGAAAATTGGCTTTATAACTTCCCATTTGCATTTGAAGAAGACACAGCTGTCAAGAGCAAATATTGTTTACTTATGACCTTTACAATGAAATGCTGTTGATTACTTGAATAACGCCGTTAAACCTTTTTGCTCTGGTTGAAGAAAGTGTGAGAGAAACGAATGGCGTTATAGTTGTTACTCAGAAGCTTGGATAAAGACAGTGTTTTTTTTGTTTTTTCTTGTCTTCTTTTGGCTTGTCAGATACTGCCTTATAGTGTCTCTCCTTTGCGTTACTCTTCTTGCCTGGTATTGCCTGATTCGTGATCCACGTTACCTAAAATTGTATCACGTGTATGGTATTTTCTGACTGCATTGACTTGTCTGGCCCTATCTCTTACAATATTTTCTCCAAATTTCTTATCTGATGTTGACTTCCAACACGTTTTTCACGTAACGTAACATTAAATTTTCAAAGCTCTCCAGGAAACCCAGAAAAAAGGTATCTGAGAAACATCGGTAGTCTGTACAAGGAATGCCTGGATTCCATGGAATTAAAGGTTTTCCTAGAGTTTTTTCCGACTGATCCTTGGACTTTGCTTTTTTACTGATGCAGATTCCTAGCCGATAATCCCATCAAGACGTTGCCAGAGAATGTGTTCAAAATCTTAGGGGGGCAGTTGGAGATAGTGTAAGTGAAATTTACTTACTATTTTGAGAATTTCAAGTTATAAACAAACAACTAACAAGTTTAAAAGGACATTTTCTATAATTTACAGAATAATAGTTTTGTTTCGGTATCAGCTGAAAAATCTTTGTTTCACTGTTTACAAGTAATTCACCGCCGGTAAAGGCAGTTAAAGTTCATCATTTTCCCTAACTGACTTATTTATTGTATTAGTTAATATATCGTCTACCCAAAAAATAATATTGCATGCAATCAACATAAAACACAATAAATTGTAAGTTTCAACGTTTTAAGAGCACAGACTCATAGATACAAGTTTTAGTTTCAGAAGTTTTACTCATAACAACCATTTTACAAACCGACATCCTTTTTAAAGAGTTCTCCTAATTAACTAAAAGAAAAAATGAATTGCTCTCGTTATAAATGCTCTTTTTTTCAGCAACATGTTAAATGTCAAGCTCGACATGATCGATGTTCGTGCTTTTAGAGGGACCGAAAGCGTTGCAATACTGTTGTAAGTTAAAGATTGATTATGACAGTTAACTGGATCAAGTTAACACAGATGCTATTGCGTAGTGGTTAAGACCTTGCTACGAATCTTTGTACAACTCACTATATTTAAGTGTTAAATATTGGTTACTTGATTTCAAGACTGGCTTTCTCAAAAACCTTGAACATCGGTATCTCCTATTCTGTTCATTCTGTTCAGCATTGTTCAGTAGATGATCCTGCTTTACTTAAAATTGCCTGTCTATGAACGTCAGTAATCGTCTGTTACACGTGGCAAATTCTGCGATATGTAATGAAATAGTTAATACTGAAACGATTTTTGAAGGCAATAATTGAACAGTAATCGTCTTTTTTTTTTCTTGTTACACACCCTGGGTGCCAAGAGCAACACGTCCTCGGCCTCGATGTTAGCGAAAAAACCGCTGGCAGCCACGGTATTCGGGTCGAACTTCAGTTCACTCTTTTCAGTGTTTCTACTCAATCCAGCAGTTGTATGTGTTTTGCTATTTTACCTATCAACGTAAGTGCCTGCTGACTCAACAGAACTCTGTCTTCTTATGCTAACTTTGCTTATTCTTTCTTCAACCTGAGAACCACATGTTCTGACACTACTATATTCAACCTGAGCATAGCTTATTTCAACATGAACACTTTCGGAACTGGTTTGTTGAGCACAATACAGCTTTGATTTAGGTCGTCATTTTAAACAGTTGATGTCCTTGGGGTACCCGGACGACCACTGCTTGAGTAATGTAAGATGTAGTGATTCTGACGGAATCGTCTCCTCATCGGAAGTAACTAATCCAGCAGAGTACTGAAATGCTACATCGAGACTTGTGCTAAGAGCTGGGCACTAGAAATAGTTGTATTTATCAGAGGCCCCTGTTATTTTGTGTATACTATTAGTTCCGCGCAGTAGAAAAATGTAGGAGTGCTTATCTATATACAGATTGCTTTTAGCGAAATTTGGCGTGCGTATTTTGTCTAATCAAGCTTTTTGGGCTCCATTTTCACGCCTTCTTGTGCATTTTTTCAGGACCTATCAAAAATATATTTGAGTTTCTGTTTACTGGTCCAAGACAATATTTTTCATGCCCATAACGGTCGAGTTAGTCTTTTCTGGAATTATGACTGTTCAATAATTTCCAGTCAACGAACAATTTTTTGTCACGGAAAACTGACTTGTTGGCCGCGACAGCGTTTAGTTGTGTGACTGTCTGTGTCTGTACGATGTGGGTTGAGATGTCTTGTGTGAAGTCAAACAAACCCAGGTAAGAAAGTGTGAAGTACTCTCTTTTTGTCTTTAATTTCATGCTTTAGTCACGGGGCCAACCAAAAAGTACCAATTGGAGTGTCAAGTTATGATACAGCGCGGATTGTCAACGATGCAGGGTTCTCCATGTCGTGTTCCTTTGTTTTCTTAAACGGGTTGCGTTACCAATGCCACGCATGTCCATTTGGAACACATGTCAAGCCAAACACACCTGGCTGTGTTGACTGCTCAGCAGGTCAGTACTTTCGCTCCAAAAAATGTTTTGTCGAGTATATTCTTGACTTGTATGGTATCCCAAGTATAAATGATTTACATATAGATTAAATTGTTTGCATGCTTTGTCTATTCTGTTATACATTGATAGATATTGGATGTGAAAGCTTTACCTGCAAGATTACATTTTTAAAACAAAGCAACTAAGTAATATTGTACAGTTTCTTGGGTTGGGTCATCATGCTTAATCACATTAAGTTTCTTGAGGTTAATGCTGGTTAGGAGCATTCACCCCTAACAAGCTGTTTTGCTCTATAATCTCATCGATAAATGCAATCTGATTAGCATTAACATGTGCGTGTTTTCTTTCTTTGAAGAATACAGACTCTACCCCTTGTTCTATTATATAGACCCTACTCCCTGCTTCATAATTTAGACGCTCCCCCTATGCTCTATAGTATAGACCCTACCCCCTGTTCTATAACACAAAACTACTCTATGTTCTATACATAAGAACCTGTTTTAGCCTAGAATTTGAGAAAGATTCTTACTTTGAGAAATTCAGTCAAACGCTGATTTCTTAAGTTAAAAAAAATAAGCTCTACCAATCAATCGAAATGAGAGGATCCTTCGAGCTCATTTGCAGCATTGAATTCCAGCTACTAAATATCACGAGGGGTTGCAAGCCTTTGTTTTGTAAGAACAAATAATGACTACTGGGTTCAAAACTTTTAAAAGTTTTGTAGACTTTTTGTTAAACTGTGAAAAAAACGTCATTTTCTTCTAACAGGGGGGTTCTACGGAGATGTCGCTGCTTATGTTGGTGAAACTTGCAAACAATGTTTTCCTGGCACATTTGTACACCCGAACTTCGCGCCTGGAAAAAGTATTTTGGACTGCAAAGTTTGTCCGGAAGGTTAGAACGACAATTATCTTTATATAAACTGTTTTCACATATTCAAATTTTAAGCAAATTAGAATAAATTATTTTGTGTAGTGCTTAAAAACTAAAAATTCCTTCAAGAATCTTCACCTTCCTATACAACTCATAAGACAAATGGAACGAATTTAGCAGGAAAAGGAAATAATTAATCTTTGCCGATAAACGAATGCTTTATTTTGTTTTTAATTCGAAGAAAATAGGATTAGAGCTTTAGGTTCTCGGTAGAACACAAGGATGAGTAAATTATGATAGCATTCGCATCAGTTTATTATAACTAATAACTCTAATATCTGGTTAGCCTCTAAAACAATAAGGTAAATTCCTTAGAGACCAAAGTTTCTTGTAAACAACCGCATTAAATCTTTGGAAGACCTCGAACAAGTACCCCGGCATTTAACTGAAGTATCAGAATCTGACCCGACTCTGCCTTGACCCCTTGTTGAAGGTTTATTTAACCATGTGTTGAATTAGCATGCTCCAATGAAAGAAAAGCGAGTAAAGCTGTGGACTGAGACAGCTAGCCTCCTTGGATGAAGCGACTGAGGACCGACCGACGAAGCGGTGAGGAGGCAGTGCCATAAGTAAACTGGAGCATTGAAAACAGTGTAGTCCTAAATGAAGAAAAATCCAAAACGTTGGTAACTGCCACCTCCAAGAAACATGCCGAGCTACGCGAATTCAAGGTTTCAATCAACGGTTCCATTATCGAATCTGTTTCTCATGAACGCATTCTTGGCACTCTTTTTGACCACTCTTTAATTTGGTCCCTTCATATGGACGTTGTCCCCAAGTAAATGTCTCAGCGTCTACTAGGCTCGCTTTCTATAACTGTCTGAAGCTGTTAACGTTATTAATGGATTATTGTCGTGTTGTCTGGGGAAACACTACTAAAGGAAACATGGATAGACTTCTTCGACTCCAAAAGCGAGCGGACCATTTGCCAGTTGATCCTTGATTCTGATTACAAATCGCCATCTCTACCGCTGTTCCTCAAACCAAATTGCCTTCCTATACAAGATTCCATTAAATTCTTTCGCTGTCTCACGGTATTTGAAATACTTAACAACCTTGCTCCTCCTCTCCTATCAGATCTAATTGAACCATTTCGAAATGTGCACAACTTCAACACTAGAGGATTTGCGGGAATCTTTTGAAGATACCCAGAGTAATTTTCGAATCTGGGAAAAGATCATTCAAATTCCCCGCTGTTGTTGACTGAAACTCGCTGGACGTACGTTGAACTGGGCAATGCGCCGTCACTTCAAACAATCAAGCTTTAGCGTAGCTACAAGAACTAAGCAGTGACTAAATCAATTCAGAAATATCATTTTTAAGGAGTGTGTTTGTGTGTTCTCTGGGTGAAGTTCAAAGACGTCATCGTGTCTGTATTTTAAATAGAGATCAAACCGTACAATTATAAAATCCATTATTTCGTGAAAACATTTTTGCCGTTTAGAAGTTTTAAAAGCTTGAAATTTCGCATTTAAAAGATAAAAGGCAATCAGTTCTGGTGGCTGTGGCCCTTGTGTGTGAGACATTATCACAGTTTGGTTTTGCTTGATGGTTAATGCCCTATACTTCCCGGGGTGAAGGGGAGGGGGTGGGGATTTACATTGACAGGTGCGTACACATATTCATAAACGTATGTAGATAAAACAATACATTTAAAAATTAATGCTTGTATCCATGATATATAGTACTGAGGACCATGTTTAGAAAAAGTACCGCAGCTTTATTCACTCCTAAAATCCGAAACTAAGACCAAGCAGATATAAAGTATTAAACTTTGCTTTCTAGGAACACAGACAAACGTCTTCGCTGGTTACCGAGCATGTAGCTGCCTTCCGAACTTTTATCGTACGGACAGATTTGGCAAGTGCTTTCCCTGCCCAGCACAGGGAATACAATGTGAAGATGAATTCAAGAGTCTAAAAAAGGGTTTCTTTTGGCAGTGGAAAGAACAAAAAGAAAATGAAAAATACAAATCGTTTATAGAGAATATTAAGATCAAGGATGATTCGTACAATCTCAGCACCACCCTGTTCAACGGCTCGATCCCTAAACCTCACGCATGCCCTCGACCGAGTTCGTGTTTAGGAGGACTGGACTCCAAATGTTCTCTAGGGTAAGTTCACGCTCTACAGCACATGTCATTAGATGACACCATTTATTCAATTAGTATAGGGTTTCGAGTGCAATTTGGAATAAATTTGAACGAATGGGTTCTCAAAGAGTTAAAATTACGCGAGCCTTTAAAGCGAGTAAAATAACTCGTGGGTTTTCAAAGAGTTCAAAATTGCACGAGTCTTTAGGTAATTTGAGCTCTTTGAAAACCCACGATACCAAATTCAAGAGAAAAATAATATGATTTTGACAGGAACTGACGTCTTCAATACCTGTGACAAGTTAATTTATTCAACAAACCTCGAAATGATAAATATGCAGCATATGACATAAAAGTCCACTCAATATGAAAACGAATTGTACTTTGAACTCGACTGGTTTTGTTCAAACAGTACATAAAAATTGATTTACCTCCACACGTATTAAAATCCGTTCCTCTATCAATCAAATACGGCAAAGAAAGGAAAAATTGGTCTTGCGCTCGCGTGCAAATATTTTCCCGCCATTCGGACAACGTACACACAACAAGCCTGTGTCTAGTCACTACGTTTTTGGTATTCCTGCTCGAAATTGCTCAATTCGGTAAAAAAAAACCTCCAATTAATTTAATTTTTAATGCCAGTCATAATGTTTTGGCCCACAGGAAATTTGCACTGTTTCCTTTTTTTCTGCATTAAACTTCTTAAAACTGCACTGCTCTTAGCTAACCAGCATCGAGAATTTTTTCATTTATTTTATTATAAAAGAAAAAAACATATTTTGAGTAACGAATAACGAATTTGTTTCAGTTCTGATCAATATCCTCCTCAAACTTTCTTTATTTTCTAAATTATTTTGAACAATGTTGCTGTTTCTACTACGAAAGCAACTACTATAAATTACTATTCAGTTCAAAGAAACGTTTGGGAGTGTAAACACTCTGTATGACAATTTCTCACTTCAGAAAGAGCAAAGCTGTGAATAAATACTTATAAATCGGACTTTGGGGTCAATCAGACCCCCAATAATTTTTAAAACGGTTGCACTTAAAATGGCGAGCTTTGACATAGAGTTATCTTAGGATTATCTAATTACTTTCTATAACAACAAATCAAGTTTTTAACCAAAACTATTCCAGTGGCAACGGTTGTTTGAGAACATGTCTGTTATCTTGGCTGCCCTCTTCTTGATTTTTCCAAATTTCTATCTTTAGCAAAAATGCAGCAAAGCTTCACACAGTAGAAAACATGTTTTTACAGCCTCAAATAGAAAAAAAAATGAAGAACAATGTAGAAAAGAATAAATCAGAAGAAATTCTGTCAAAAATCACTTTTTTGCTTCAAACGTAATTTTCATAATTAGTTTTGCTTAAATTATATGTGATGACGTCACCCAATTAATGTCAGAAGTTATATTCATAAGTAAACAACAGGTACTGCAAGTTTGATTTTGGTCGCTTCAAGGCAACCCCACCTCCTGGCCTTTCAAGTTCTTCCATCATTTTTTCTTCGATCAACTTTTCACTAAACTATAATAAAGCACTCAAATCATTGTCCCCGAAGAAAAACTAGTGGTACAATTCAAACCTTTTGAAAATTCCTTTTTAATTTTTTTTGCAAATAATTCATTATTGCAGGAAGTCTTTAATTTCTTTTATGTAGATCAGCTCAAAGTTCCAATTTTAAAACCACATATATTGATCGCCGAAGACGCAGAAATCAAAATTTAGTGTTTCAATGAAGATTTGTGAAGAGTACTATTACCATGATAATTTAACCATCTTTCAAGTTTTCACAATAAAACTATGTTGATCTGAGCGAAAATATGTTTCCAATAAAGGAAAAAAAGACTTGGGCGTATAATTACCTTAAAGTTGCTTTCTGGTAGTTTCAAAAATCTACAGAACCTTCACAGCTTTTTGGTCGACTAAAGGGATTGTAATCGGGACTCTTCCAAAATTTGTTAAGGGGCGGTATCGGCAGAATAAGAAGTGTCCGAATAGGTTGTTGACATCCATAGACCTTAGCAAGAATACGAGCCAACGAACGCAATACACTTCTAACATATTAAAAGTTTGCTACACTGCACAGGTACAAAGGTCCACTTTGTAGTGTCTGCACTGTTGGTTATTACAAGCTGATACTGGCCTGCCGTTCGTGCCCTTCTACTTCGTCCATAATTGGACAGTCTCTCCTGTGTTCCTTGGTTCTTGGCATTGTGTTCACTTTCCTTTGGTGGAGTGGCAAAAGAAAGGCTAAGAACAGCAATCGTAAACTCGCTGATGTCTTCCTCTCCAACATGAAGATTGTGATTGGTTTCGTCCAAGTCACTGCAGGGATTATGGATGCTTTTGCATTTCTTAAATGGCCTGCGTTCTTGGCCGACTTTAGCAAATTTGCTGAAATGTTTCAGTTAAACGTGTTTCAAATTGCTCCGCTGCAGTGCATCAACCACAACTTTGGTATCAACGTTTTTCAGAGCATGATTCTTATGCTTGCATTGAACGCGTCAGTGATGGCAGTGGCCATTGTGGTATATCTACTAGTGTGTGGATACATGTTTGTGAAAGGTCCGGGGCGTATAGAGCGACAGACAGCCCTCTCCAAGACAAGAGTTGCATTGTACCGCTACACAGTTGTTCTCCTCTTCATCATCTTCCCAGGCACATGTTCGAGCATCACACGAGCCATTCCCTGTCACACTCTCTGCCGATCTGAGAATGATGACCAGTGTCCAAGCTACCTTAGGGCTGATTACAGCATTGCATGCAACGAGTCGTACAACAAGAAAAGGATTGTCGCGTATGTTTCTTTGGGTTACATCTTTCTTTACCCCACACTGGCTTTTGTGTACTTGTTGAAACATTTCAAGAGAATGTTGTTAAAAATGGAGAATGAGCCGATGCAAGCGCAGGACGAAGCTCAAAACATTCCTAACACTACCGTTAAAAAGGCGAGCGTATCATATCAAACTTCGTTAAGTGACGAACGCAAGGAAGGAGAACATCTATCGACTGAGGCCCAAAAAAACAGTGTTTGTGTCAGTTGTAAGAAGACGCTTCAAAGCAACGGTGAACAAGGAAGAAACGAAGCACGAGACCGAGAGGATACTGCAGTGAATGTACAAGTGGAGGCTTTTCTGAATAAAGAGAACCAGTCGGTTAAGTGCTCAAATTCCCAAAGCAGTTTTCCCAGAAAGCCACTGACAAACCTAGCCACACTTCAACCAGATGAAGACGAAAGAGATACCGCAACTAAACAAGAATCTACCCACGAGACTAACGGTAAAAGATTCTATGAAGGCGATGTGCAAAACAGTCCTGAAGTTTTTAAAGTTGTTCCTTCTACAGAGCCAGAGCTTCTTCAAGCAGTGTCATTTCTCTACGAAAACTTCAAACCCAACGCATGGTATTGGGAGCTTATTGAAACAATTCGAAAAGTTCTGTTAGTTTCCTGTTTAAGGTTAATTGGTAACGAAGGAAGAGCATATGTCGGACTTGCTTCTATAGTGTCCGGCCTCTTCACAATTCTCTTCGCCCAAAAACAGCCAATGAACAAGGGGTTTGAAAGCCGCCTCCAAATGCTTTCGCTGACGGTGACATTTGTCAACCTGGCAACTGGAGCCATAATGAAAATACCGAGCGAATCATCCAAAGACACAAGTGGATCGTACCTGGAAAACATCGTGGTGGACGTGCTGCTTGTTACTGCCAACCTTTCCTTAATAGTGGCTGTAACAGGTGTGTTGTAGAAATTCAATTACAAATCTGAGCCTCTGTTGATGTGCGTATTTTTCCTAATCTGAAAAAACCATAATTTCTCTCGGTCTGGGTATACAGTAAAACAGGGAACAATTTTTTTCTTCAGAATCCGAATTAAAATAAAGTTGTTTAAACACATTTTACGGGACATTTATAAATAATAATTTCTTCTGAATAGTACGTTAAATTGACTATAGTATAGACATGGTTTTAGTAAGGCAGTGCCTAAAAGCTAAGTAAACTGAGAAGTTATCGAGTTAGTCCCTAGTACTGAATTTCAACTTTGTGTTTGAGTGAATAATGAAAATGAAAAGGAAGGAAGGGAAAAACTATTTAATAATAATTAAGCATAGGCTTAAGATTAAGTATTATTTAGTTTTAAGAACACTACTTAAGTTGATGAGTTGATGCATTCTGTAGCAGCTCCTTTTTTCAATTCAGGTCAAACATGATTTTTAGAGTAATTAAACTACCTTCATAAGCAAACTCGTAATTTATTTCTGTTTCACTTGTTGCTTTTTTAGTTAAGTGCCTAAAGATCCTAGCTGTCAGTTTCATGGGTTGGCGCAACAACCCGATATGTGGTGTCGAGTGTTTCCTGGCCATTGTGAAACCTGACACAGAGTTTAAAGGAGCAGTGACAAATAGGACAGCTTTGAGGGTGCGCAGACAGCAGTTGGTGTTATCAGCCGATGGTCCTCGGTCAGTTCAAAGTGTAGATGATGGTGTGGAAGTAGATGTGGTGAAGGAGGATGTTGATAAGGCCCCACCTGAATCGGGTTCCACAGCAAGTGGCATTAACATGGCAATTAGAGAGAACCCGGATGCTCACGAAACACAGCTGTAAGCTAGAGTTGTAGCAAGGGTGGCTTAGTACCCCTGTTTTTATGGGCTCGTATATTTCTGGCTCATTGTACGATAGTTCCGACTGGGTTCGTAGCATTACTTGTTAAACGTTTAAAATATATCTTTCAAGACTACCGACGAGGACTAACGGTTATAATTAAGTTGGCTTTTACCACCAAATGGAATGACTAAAAATGTAATCACAAGATTTAGCATATAAATGATCAAGTAAGAAACGGTTGTCGATGGAAAAAATTTCACCAAATTTGGTTTGTCTTTCTAACACAAAAAGTGGGGACCAATCCTTATCCAGCTATATTTAAAGAAATTAAGCAACACATAAAAGAAAAATTGAATACGTGTTTTGAGAACTTGGTATATGAAATCTGCTTATTTTTGTCTTTATGTTGTTTTTAAAGGATTCAGTTTGAGGAATTGACGAAAAGGATTGGTTTTTTTACCGTTTATGAAGGACAAACAGGGAACATAAAAAAAATGATAGTACCGAGCTGGCCTTGGTTACAGGGACTCTAGATGCTAAGATGCAGATAACGTTTCTGTAACTTGTTCAAAGGCGTGTATTTGCATGACAAATATTTTTTAACTTGGTGAAGATTTTCTGTTTAGCAAGATGACTTAAGCTAAAAACGCTGATGATTGGAAAACCATTTCTTTACGCAATAAGACGATTTTGTGTTTTATGTCAGTTATCTGTAGGATTTTTAGAAAGAAAACGTTTAAATCAGTAAAATGAACCTTGCTCAATCATTTCCGTAAATATGCGCTACATTTTAGAACTATTCGCCAGTTTGTCTGTTTCACTATAAGGTCACAGTCTTGTTTACATATTTCAAACTCTCAGCAGAAGTCTCCAAACTGCAATTTTGGAACTTAAATGAAGTGATACTGTTTTTACATCTTCGATAACTTTGTGGTATATATCTGCAGCAGGATGAGTTGTTCGAATTCAAAATACTTACTACCGTTTCATTGTGGGATTGTAGTAAGGCAAAAAAAACGAAACCATACTTTGACGCTTACAAAACACAGCAGGAGAGGTTTTTCGATTGCACTCATTGTGGTCAAGAAGCGAAGTGAAAGATTAAATAGATTTAATTATTTGTTGTTATGTTTCCTGTGACGTCATAGTGACACAGGACAATAGGACCAAACAAGCAGTCCGTACAATTTTGCTCCTTGAAAGATTTAGGTTGGTCGGTCGGCTTCCTTTAAGAAATTTTTAGATTCCCCAATGAAGATAACAACCAAAAAAAATATCTCTCTAACGTTTAGGATTGTTTAACTTTTCGTCTTAACAAACAACAAAACAAGTTTAAAAAAAAAAAGGTGACGCGAGTATTTACAAAATATTGTATGTGCACTCGGCATTCGATACAATGTAATTTTCTAGTTTTGAACAAACTTGTAAGATTGATACAAGGTAAATTTGATGTAGCTCTCGAGAAGAAATGTGTAAGGAATACTGTAATATTATTACCAAAGGACGAACCATTAATAAATTGCGACGTAAAATGAACTGTCTACCCTAATTTCATAGGAAATGATGTTAAAGACCAAAACTTTAAGGGATGGGTAGGGATAGAGATCCAACCAGCCCATGGTGGCATCACCTCAAGCTGCGGAGGAAGATTTCAAACCAGTTGTCTCTCCGCAGACCGACAGCGACTCACAAAAACAGTCACTCAAGCTGAAAATGAACATAGTGTGAATAGCATATTTTCCAGGAAACAAGGACTGGTAGGGTCGTAGCAAAAATGAAACTATTTGTGCGGTTGGGGGAGAGTGTGGCAGCCTCAAGTTGATCTGTAGGGAGTATCACGAGAGCCGCACATGCGAGTTCATGGGGAGTTTCGGGACATGCTTCCCATACAATTTTTGAAATCAATAATAGGTCACATAAAATGAATTTTCTGCAATCTTGGAGTAATTCTAGCAAGTTTGAAACAAACAAACAAACAAACAACTTTATTTACCCTTTTGATTGATACAATATTAATAATACAGAGATAATCGGCATGTGACATCATTATTACGTCATAATAACGTCACTACTGTAAAAATTTTGGGATTTTACAAAATCTTGCTGATCAAAAAGTAGAAAAGCTTAGAGATATTTCTGATAAGACAAACCGAAATGCATGCTCCCTTTTTAATATATATGTGTATATTTTACAGAATTTGAGTTATGCAAGTACGTTTTTTCAGGGAAAACTCAATGTTTATGTGACAATGCGTTCTATGACAAATTTATGGTATTAGTGAAATTTCGTGTTATGTGTGCAAGCCCAAACGCTACCGCTGCGCCACTTGGGAAACATGTGCCAATAAGCTAAAAAAGATGCAACAGTCATAATCGAATGAGTACAATTTCATAAAGACCTGTTTTCCATAAAACACATGAGAGTATTTTTTTATTGTTACTTATTTGACCATTACAGTTACTCACAGCACTCTCATTGGGGTAGGCCGTTTGTAGCAAAATTCAAGAAGTATACATGATCACATTGAACCAAATATATTTGTGTTCAAAGCGGGTTATTTTACATCCAACAACTGCAGCTTCAAGCAATATTAACTTTTCACTTCAAGGAAATATATTCATTCAAAAAAAAAATACATTTAGTCATGGACATACATTCACTCAGGGAAACTAGGTTATTCTAGGAAAATATGTTTTTAGGAAGAACATAAAATATCAAGAGAAGATAAAAGGTATCTTTCATACATGGGTCTCAATGATATTTGAGATCTATTTTTAGAAAATGAGCTATTTTTATATGCAACACGTTTAGTTCCTTTTTGCACACGTGATATTTGTGCAAGCTTCGCTTGTTTTTGAGGTAGAAAATAGCCGACTTTGAGTTTTATACCGATGAAAAATGATTATCTAATAGCAGTCACTCCGAAAAAATCACACAAGACACCGCACTCTTGGTTTGTAGCCGTGGGTGATAGATCGGTACAGGAGAGTCACAGCACAGTTACAGATCGTGACAGCATAAACACCATTTCCTTCAATTTGTTTCGAACTCCATCGATGTTCATTGAATATAAAGACATTATTTTTCAAATTTGCGCGCGTTTATATTCATTCAAGGAAACAATTTTCAGTCAAGGAAAACATGATTAACAAGGGAAATATGTATTAAACAAGTTTCCCCAGCCATTCCCGCTTGGCAACACGAATACTATCGTTTTTGCTTTCCCCCACCGTCTGCAATTTTGTTTGGGAAATTTTAAAGTTATGGGTCTAGGGCAAAAGGTGTCGAAAACGTGAACCTTTTTTTCCACAGAACACTTCAATTTTAAAAAAAGAAATACTTTCCTTTTTGCTTTTTAATACTAGACAACCTGAAGGTACTCTCTTACTTTTGCTATGTGAGTATGTGCCACAGAGATAAATACTTATGTTATGAGCTTTGATTTCTGAAGCTTTAACTCTTGAACAAGTTGTGCTTTCTACGAGTCGTAAAGACACATTAGAAAAACTGTTTTTCTCCAACACGGTGATGTGCAAATATCAGTGAAGTTCAAAGGAGTCAGACAGCTTAGTGATGACCTCAAGAGCAGCAGCTAAAGGCGCAGTATTTGGAGATTCATTTTAGGAGGAATAATCTCGGGATCAATGGGATTGAAGAAACCGAAGGTGAAACGTGGGCCATTGCTGAAGAGCAAGTCAAACAAGCTACAAAAGGCAAGCTAGATATGGATGTAGTGATCGAGAGAGCCAATTGAGTGGAGCGGCGTAAGAAGAGCAAAGCCACGTACAATCGTTTGCCGTCTACGCGACTGGAAGCAATAAGAACAGGTTCTTTAATAGAAAAGACAGAAAAGAAAAGTCTACACATCAGTGAAGATGTCGCGCTATCAACACTTCAAAAGCGTCAGGCTCATATTGAAAAATTTTAAGCTGCTAAGCAGGCAGGTAAAATTGCATACTTTGCACTAGATCGCTTAGTCGTCCGTGATAAACCACCCAGCTCTTAGTTTAACATCCTTGCCATTTTCTAGTTTAGACGACGAAAATTTTCAGCTAACATTATTTGAACACAGCAATGGCACTATAAATTTTGATGCCGAAAGACTTGCTAGCTTAAAACTCAACCCTTTGTTGTCTACTACATAAAAAAAATCTCAGTTTGTGCAAAGATCTTGATCCGGATTATAGCTTTTATTCACAGTCAGATGAATATGAATTTTATACAGAGGGTAACTGAAGTAATCTTGGCTGAAAGTAAAAGTTGCTTTTACCTGAAAAACAATAGCGGTAATCTTCTTCTGCTATATTTAAGCACTTAAAGTATTTCCAGAAAGATAGATAAACTTACTAATTTTTTGGGAAGTATCGGTCTTCGGTTCTCTGTTATTGGTGTTACAGAAACAAGGCTTGAATATTCAAGTCACTCATCCGATATTGCCGGTTTCAATTTCATTCACAAACACAGAAAAAATTGAGCTGGAGGTGGCGTCGGTCTCTATGTTGCTGATTACTTGAGTTTAAACATCGTACTGACTTGGCATTTTCCACCGGTTGTGGAAACGTCTAACTTAAGATCGTTCTTTCTGAACTGATTATTTTCCAGTTGAGCTGCTCCGCGCTTTGCTGATGTGTTGTCTCTGAGCTTGCTTCAGTGTGCCTGCTTTTCTTATTCTTACATTAACATTCAGAACTAAGATACATCTGTACGTCTAAAAAATATAATCTAGTTCTAGTAGTTGAGGAGGCCATAACCCAAATAAGCCTTTATGGTTTCTTTATGAGCCTCCTCGCCTAGTGTTTTTTTATGTATAAGGCCAGATGAAAAAAAAAAATTGTTTAGCGTCCAACCATCTCAATTTTTCCAGGTCGGGAGGGCGGATTTTTTTTTCTTTTTTAGCAATTAGGCATATTTGGTAATAACTAGACAGTGCGGGACCAGTTTGCACCTTGTACTGTGTGATTACAAAACAACAGTCCCATAGTTCTCTATGAATTCAACAGCAACAATAAGGGGGAAAAATATTTGAAAAGCTCGGTTCCAGTCAAGAGGCATGCAAAAGCGGCCAAAAATAGCCTAATAGTGGTAGACCGCAACGGCATGAGCAATCTAAAATATAAATATTTTGCTAAAACTAAAAATTAAAAAAAAGTGAGGTCGGGAGCATCTTTTAGGTCGGGCGGGGACGCTAAACAAGTATTTTTTTATCTGGCCTAAATTTGATTGATGTCCATAAAATTGTATTATATTTATCTATTATAAAATGTTTGTATGAAATGTATGTTGTATGAAACACGGGCAAAGAAAAAAACTGAAACTAAGCTGAAACTAAAACGTTTGTGTCTGGGCAAATCAGAGAGTGAAGCGCATCATCCAACCCCAACCCTCCC
>JAOBYE010164887.1:0-15230 GCA_025403585.1 Parazoanthus swiftii
AGAAAAAAACTTATTGTAATAACTGTAAATTCAATTAAGCTTGCACTGTACAGAGTTAATGAACTGCATAGTTAAAAGACAGTAAATGAAGCATTAGTTACTACCTTCTTATCACTGAATGAAAGATCCCAATTTAATAGTTCCAATCATTCAAAACGGTCCCAGTTAAGTTTAAAACAACCCCAATCATTTGAAACATTCCCACTCGTTTAAAACAATCCCTGTCGTTTGAAATGGTCTCAATCATTTAAATCGGTCCCATTGTTTTAAAAAAAACAATCCAAACAAATGATACACACAATGTGACGCAAGTGATAACCGGCTCCAAGCACATAGCCTTATGTTTTATGATTTATATTTTGCAAAGCAATTACCTTTCTTAATTGAATTCTAAGTGAATTAGCCAGTTTGCTTTTTAGCAGTTGAAATAATTTATAGTTATTTGTTACCAATGATAGTAATATTTGAGTGAGTTATGAAAATGCACACTATAAAATATTAACACTATTTTGTATTTTTTTTAATATAGTTATTAATTTGAGCAGTGTAAAGTTAGTTAACTGAAGCTGGGGATTGGCCAAAATGATCACCTACTTGACTGTACACTGTTAAAAAGATACACACATATTCAGTTCTGTACTTTACTTACACAAACTGGTTACAAAGTAGCGTTAATTCTTGAGCATAGTGGCATGCCATCACTAAGTTGTGAAAAAACATGCAAGATTCTTGTAGCTCCTCAAACAAGTTCCCTCCTTTAAATTTTGGGCTGTTTGGCCCAAAGAATGAAAAAAGGAAGTATAACTCTTTCTGACTGTTATGTGTTTTGCAATTTGAAAATATATTTTTGTGCCAGTGCAAACAGGGGAATCTTTTTGGTTTTTCAGGGACTTTTCAGTTATATATCAAGAAATTCATCTGGAGGTGGATCTTTCAGAACTGAGGTCAGGTGAGTGACAAGGGGCTCCGGCTTTACAAGGAGACGGAAAAATTAAACTCCCATTCAGGTTGTTGGGTGAAGGACAGGGGGGTCTACTTAAACATGAGTGTAAACAGTTGTTGGAATGAATTTGCTTTTTTTTTTCAATTTCTTGTGCAGTTATTCTGAGATCTACAATGAGCACGTGAGGGACTTGCTCAGGCCAGCCAATGTGAAGAAGATGCCACAGCAGAATTTAAAAGTGAGAGAGCATCCAAAAGAAGGACCATATGTGGAGGGTGAGGAAGTCTTGTTAACTTTTTAGTGTAAAGATTGTAGTGACAGATTTTGTACCACAGCTAGATTAGCAATTAACATTGTGATACAATCTTTGTGGTGGCTTACACAATTTAATCAATTGTGAAAAAGAAGCCTGAAAAAAATACAGGCTTCAATGGGATTCGAACCCATGTATTTGGCCTGTCATTTCCAAAAACTAGACTGTATTTGGCCATTGGCACAAGGCCCCAAGGCTTGGGTATCTGTCTACATCTTACTACTCATATATACAGTCATATTATAATTATATGGGAAAATTATGCCTTGGCAGTCACAGGAGAAAAGGGGTATATATGACACAGATCTAGATCTTACTTCTACCCCTCAGATTTTTCTCATTAATTTTTTTTTATCCAGTTGAGAGTATAAGTTTCTGAAATTCTTAGAGATTCATTAGTTTAATCAGTTAAGTTATTTTGAATGGCATCAACATTGCTGGGAAGTGAGTTGAGAACAAGAAGTTAGTACACGAAAGTCATTTTGACTGTAAATACATTAATTTCTAGGTTTGACCAAACAGCATGTCTCTGACTTTGAGTCAATTGAGGCTCTCATAGAGCAAGGCAACAATCTCAGGTGAGGTTAATTAAATATGATAGTCTGCAATCTTGAGTTACCCATCCTGGAGAGGAGAGGAGGGGAGGGGAAGGAGAGGAGCTGATGTTGACATTTCTTAATTTTTTTGAAAGTTTTCAGCCATAGAAATGTAATCTTCTTAACCCTTTAAGCGTCAGTATTTATCCACACAAAAAAAGGTGGTTGGTAATGAGAGTACCAAAAAACATTTGATCATACTCAGCTGACAGTACATGTACACCTATTTTCCCAACCTGTTTACAAGGAAACTTTAGAGACAGTTTAGGAGAATTCAGCAGTACGTGATATATGGTGCACATTTGGAACTGAGAGAGTTAAAGTATGTAAAAAAACAAACAGTAGAGCTCATGAGAAAATTCTTACATAGAATACATGTATGTCACAGTTTTCCCAACATTTCAAAGATTAAATTGTCAACAGTCGCAGAGGTTGACGCCACACATACAACCTTGAGATAAAAGGCTTCTCTACACAATAGTCAAGGAGAAGACCATGCAAAACCCATAGACACGAAGTTTTAATAACTTTAGACAAACTAGCATCAGCTTAATACACAATAAATGATAGCAACGTCTCATGTTACAGTGTATTTAAAATTTATGCAGCACTATTTGATTTCAAAGAATTGACATGATTTATCAAGTACTGCAAAGTTCCATTGTGTAAGCCTCTGATTCTGAGTATCTCTGGTTGTAAACTCGCCACATTACTAACAAAAACACATTCATTTGGAGTTATAATACTCTTTATTACATGGCTGACTGATTTCGCGTGCTGTGATTGGTCAATTTCAGGTCCGTAAGTAACCATACGGACCTCTAGTTTTGGTGCAGCTGTCATTTACAGCCTCACTTGCTTCAATTAATCAACAAAGCCATATAATAAACATCTGATTAGCCTTGTTTGCTCAGTCCACATGGCAAGTTATGGACCCTCGTTTTTTGCTTTCTGTGTTTTCATGGCGCGCGCGCTTCACGCTTGGGCCATAAAAGGAAGGAAAAAACTCTGTCCATAACTTGCCATACGGACCGAGCAAACGAGACTAATAAGAGGTATTTATGTTTTATAGGATGGTCAAATGAGTAGTTGTGTTCTTTCACTACAGTAACCCAGAGGTTACCAGATTTGGGTATTTTAAAATTATTTTAAAAATATTTATAATTTGCTTCATCTGTGTGTTTCAGAGCAACAGCCAGCACCAAAATGAATGACCACAGCAGTCGGTCGCACGCCATATTTACCATCAGGTTTACGCAGGTACTTTACTCTGGAACAAAACAGCACAACCGCGCAACTTAGCAGATTTAATTTTAAGGAATCTGTATGTGAGTGAGTCAGTTTTAGAACACACTGAGATGGCACGACATAAATCTTCTTTGTCGTAACAGCAAATCGATTTCCAGTGCAGCGATTTGCTTACTGTCTACTACTAGGGCTCTATAGCACTGCACGATCGCTGGTAAATCGCTGTGCAAAGAAAGTTGTGAACAAAAACAGCGCTGCTGTAGCGACACAGGTTTCGTACGGGTCTGCACTGAACTTACACTTACTATGAAGAGTACATTTTAAAATAGTAAGAAGACTGTTCTCTTACTCACGGACAGCAGTCTCTAACAGATCTCCGGAAACAACAATCGCAAGGAAATAAGTTTAACGAATTTTGTATCAAACTCTAGTTATTTATTTAATGAGTTTGCATTTCATTAGTAGACATTGTACTTATCTGATTTCTTTAAGACACTATTGCTATTATTATTTTTACTATTGTTTTTGTTTTTGTCATTATTGTTGTTATTACAATATCAAACAAAACCCTTATTTAAACACAGTAATAATTGTTTAAAAATTAATAATTAAAACGTATAAAATCTAAAATTAATCTTAAAAATAAATTACTTTATTTGTATAAAAATTGTTATTAAATACTATCATTATGGAATACTAAAGGTTTTCCTTCATTACTTACTGTATCCTGAGAGGGATGTTGAATCTGACGTTTTTTCTGCTCCTTTCTAATAGGCCAAGTTTGTTTCGGACATGCCAAGTGAAACAATTAGCAAGATCCATCTCGTTGATTTGGCTGGCAGGTAGTACCTAGGCATAAATTATTATTATCATATTTTAACCGCATATCAGGGTTGCTACAAGCAGCGTACGAGCAATGAATTTGTTAAGTAACTCTTGTTATCTGTTGATTTTCAATATCATACTTTGTTCTCAACAACTTAAGTGTGTATCGACCCGAACGGTCACGTTTATTTCTGTTTGTACATTAATTTGCTGACCACCGTTGCGGGGACTAGTCTAACGATTAATGTTTAATGATTTTTCTGCTGCTTGCAAAAGTAATACAGATGAATCCTGCAAAATGTCTTTTTGACCATGACTGTCTCAAAAGGCTAAAGATAAACGAGTGTTTTTGTACTGCAGGGGACGTACGATCGAGTTTTTTGGATTAACCTGCCGCGGATTAAGCTATGCTTAGTTCAAGTCTTTGTTCTTGTCACAGGCGGCAACAAACTTTTCCGAGATGTCAAGAAAACAACGCGAAAATATCTTATTGTGAATTTACGTTCTCTGTTTACTCAGATTTTGCCGCAATTTTATAACATCTATAGGTTTTGTAATGACTGTCAGAACATCTGAAAAGAAATTAAATTGCCAACAAATCTGATGTTTTGTCCTACATTTCGTCATTTGTAATCATTTTGTTCGCATCTATACACCGCAAAACTCTGCAAAGGTTAAAACAAATAGGAGTACATGTAATTGTTTCTTCTTTTTGCAAAACAAATCCGTTTTTGCTTGTATTAATACGTTTTGGTCATGGACATGCGCAAAGAGGAGGCTCTTGTACGGTAAGGGTGGAAGGGAGTGGTTGTTTAATGACCCACCACATATTTAAATTGTGTTTGTTTATGCAGTGAGAGGGCAAGTGCGAGTGGAGCCACTGGAGAGAGGCTGAAGGAAGGCGGGAACATTAACAAGTCTCTTGTCACGCTTGGAATAGTGATTTCAACCCTGGGTAAGAGGCACTGGGGGTGTAAAGTATATTTAGAAACACAGATCTCCAATATTCTATAAACTTGATGTCATTTGGTGGTGTCTCCTGTTCACGAGAAAGTCCCGATAATTCGAACCTTTTTTAATTTCCCGGAAGTTCCAGTTGTGTAGGGTCATTAAATGTGTACTGTAAGGAACGATCAGTGCAGTGCCAAAAATTAAGTTTGTCTTCTCAGTGACGCTGAATTGGAACAATTATAAGTTAACATAAATAATCAAGTTAAGCTGATACTACAAACCTGTGTAGAAGTCAGCCAATTTGTGTGTTAACTTTAGTTTTCACTTGCACGTTCCAGCTGACAACTCTGTGATGGTCAACCAAGAGTCCACAGGGAAGAAGCTGTCTTTTAAGAGAAGACTGTTTGTTCCATACCGTGATTCTGTGCTAACATTTCTGCTGAAGGACAGTCTGGGTGGGAACTCCAAGACCATTATGATTGCAGGTTAGTAATAAGCGAATTTTCCTGTTGTCGTTCTACTGCAGTGTTTTATGTTCCTTTAACTGATTATTTACTTTGTACCTCGAGTTTCGTTGTTATAGCTTGTTGTAACAGCTGTTGTGTTCGGTCCCACTTGATGTTGAATTTTATTCCGCTTTATGCTACTTCTACTACCTACTACTATGTTACTTCTTGTCTCTCAGTCCTCAGGGACTAAGGGTTTGTCCTTCGCCTTCATATTTCCCTCACTGACTCTTTGTGAATAATCAGTTTTTTTTCGATATATAAATATAATATATTTGTTAATGTTTCAGCCATCTCTCCAGCGGAATGTAACTATGGCGAGTCTCTCAGTACTTTACGCTACGCCAACAGAGCCAAGAACATCATAAACAAACCCACTGTCAATGAGGTCAGCAGAGACTGCTCATTCATTTTGCGGAGGTTTTATATTTGCTAGAGTCATTGCTTTAGATCCTTACGATTTGTAAGAAAGATAGCAAACTGCACACAGTGTCACCTATTTGTGTGGGTGTTTATTCCATTCTACTCGTGTCATGATACTTTGTGTCAATTTTAAAAGCCTTGGAAAAACCTTTATTAGTCAATTTTCTCGTCTTAGAGTTGCAGGAATTGTGGTAGAATCAAGCGCTTTGCCACTTAAATAAACCTTTAAAGACTTTCTAGCCTTTCATATTGCTTTCATTTTTCAACTGAAAGACGTTCCGTGAAAAGGATGATTGATCACAAAATAATTGTAAAAAAGGGAATGCTGTGAGAGAGTTTATTTACAGAACATATACAGTATTCACTCTCACAAGAAATCAACACCATGGACGAGCGATTCAATTCTGGCATCCTTTTTGACTGATCTTATTTGTATTGTACGAGAACATGATGTTGCAATCTGCTCTCCATTCTTAGGATCCAAATGTGAAGATTATCAGAGACTTGAGATCAGAAATCGAGAGACTTAAAGACATAATTCGATCAAGCAAGGTGAGTGTTCCCAGTATTCAGGAACTGTACGAGATACGGTGAAATGGACATGGGTAGGGGTGGACTGAGGCGATCAGGGTTGACAGTCAGGGGTGGCCTGAGGCGGTCAGGGTCGACGGTCAGGGTCGACGGTCAGGGGTGGACTGAGGCGGTCAGGGGTGGACTGAGGTGGTCAGGGTTGATGGTCAGGGTTGATGGTCAGGGGTGAACTGAAGTAGTCAGGGTCGACGGTCAGGGGTGGACTGTCTACAGGGTTATAGACACCAACATTTTAGAAAACTGACAACCAAGCTCACAAGTTTTCAAATTAAGAGCAAGAAAAATGTGCAAAAGACTAAGGTTTTAAAATGTCTTGCTTTTTTTTTGTCCACTGTGAAAGGTTAACCTCTTAGTTTTTTGGATTGAAAAAAGCTGTAGACTTCATATTTTTGCTCTAAAAATTGGGTTTCAAGACGCCATCTTGGAAGTTTGGCCTGCGTTTGTCTCTGGCTACCCCCTGCACACATGCGCAGTCATTATTTCAATAGGTCATAAAAAAAAACTGAAGCGACAAATGCGTGTAGGGGTCCCAACAGCCTCCTTTTCATTCCCTTTGTGGAGTTACTTTTTACATTGAAAGAAATAAGACGAAGACTTTACTCAACAGCCACAAAATGCGATGAACGAGGATGTAACCCAAGTGACACAGAAACTGGAGGAGAACCAAGCGAAGGTGGAGAAACTCACGAAGGACTGGACCGAGAAGTGGAAGGAGGCCAAGCAGATCATGCAGGTACGTAAAGACGTTGTATATGTATGATTTAGTGTCTTTGACTGAGGATTCTAGTTCGAAAGTCTCAATTCTATTTGCCAATTTTTTTGCACAAAAAAAAACCCAGGTAGGTCGTGGGAACCTGCTGGAAAAATTAATTGGCTACAAAGGTTTGTTTTCAAGACCATGGGTCGTTGAATTCTAAAATATCGACTTAAGGTCAGTTACCATGAATAAATATTGTGCAGTATTGTTCACCAATTGCAAGAACAGTTTATTTTAAAGTTTGAAAACTGATCTTACATTCCTTGGATTCTGATTACAGGAGAGTGAGCTCGCTTTACGGCGGCAAGGTTCGTGTGTTGTTTTGGTGGATCTTGAGCTCCCTCACCTAGTCCGTCTAGAGGAAGATCCTTTGCGAACCGAGATTATGCTATATAGACTGATGGTGAGTGCACAGCTGAAACCATTTTTTTTAAAATCTGCGAGCTGGATAGAGTAACTCACAATAATGCATAGCTCTTTGTTTTGAGGAGTTTTACTCAACTTTTGGTTAACGCTCGTCTTTTTCGAAGAAGCTGGCGTTTTTCTACATTTTAACGTTTGAACTGAGACCACCTTATCTGTTTCATAATGAATTGCACCCTATCATTCATTTATTAAGAGAAATTTGAGATTTGTCAGACGATGAAGTTGTACACTGTTCGTTGTATATAGCTTCCGTGACTATGAACTGACTGTAGTGCCAGTAATCAGTAATTTATCTCAAGTGGCGGTAAAGTTCCAAGTTCTCATACATTTGCTGTATTCTGAAAGTTAACGTTGAGTGACTTATGGGTATGACCAAATTCGTGACAGCAGTTTGCGAAATCGTTGTCGGGCAAATCTCTGTCCTCTTGTTTACAATGAGAACTGCTGAAATCTCGTTAGTCAACATTACGAAATCAAAGCTAAGTAATCGTTGATTTTGTTTTTTATATAAAGCACGGCAAGACTCGGATAGGGAGAGAAGATGCCCCCAACCCACAGGATATAGGTAAGTTGTTTGAATTGAGTTACGTGTTACTTTGTATACGTTTTTTCTACTGCTACTTTCTTTGTTGTTGTTTTTGTGGAGGTTCTGTTGTAGGGTTTGTACGGGTCATGGAAAACCTGGAAAGTCAGTACTAAAACTCGAAAATCAAATATGGTCGTGGAAGATCAGCTCTTTGTTTATCAGTATCTGCGAATAATAATGATATTGTATTGTGTCGTACGCATGATGGCAAGCACGTTCTGTTCATCAGGTGGTGCAACAGTTTTTTTGAGACCTTCAGAAGTTGAGCCATTTAGATCGTGTTTTTTTTTAAACAAGATCATGAAAAGTCATTGGAAGGTTACAACAACAACAACAACAACAACAACTGAACAACAACAACAACAACAACTTTTGTTTGACCCAAATAAATTTTTACAAAATGTTTGTATTTTCAAAAGAAAGAAGTTTCAATGTTGAGGTTTGGAATTTAGTTGTAACCCATGCACCGAAAATCTTACGAACTTATTTAGGGCAAGGGCCTTAATGTGGGATTGACGGTATGCTTACACTTGTTCCTTGCGTTGCGTTACAGTACTGGAGGGCGAAGGTATCGCCAAAGAGCACTGCATCATCGAGTACACAAAGAGAGACGTTGTGGTGGATCCTCTATGTTCCACGTGTTGGATAAACGGTGTAATGGCGGCCCAGCCTACCAAACTTAACCAAGGTATTTTATTTTGAGCTCTTGCTGCTGAAACCTACAAGCTGAGGCGGAACTGAGGGGTAGCGGGTCAGAATAAAGTTCAATGTGGCTGATGCGTTTGGATATTTTGGTCTTTGGAAGAGAAAAGAAACATAATCATATTCAGATATATTATTGTTAGTAGGTACATGTACAAGCCAGTTTCACAATCAGGCTCAAAGCAAAGTATCAGTTTTCTAGTGGCCAGAACCCCAGTTTACAATATTCTATGACAATTTTTACAATCTTCACGCAGTCCGCAAGTTGAAACATTTAACTTGCTTTGCGCATATATTTGTGAAAATAGCTTATTTAAAAATATTTATTGTTAATTTTCGCTATTTATAAATAATTGCATTACTTGCAAGCTGTTCGGCTTTAATCTTGTGTTATAAAGCATTGTGTTGTGTTGTGATTAATGTGTTTGTTTGTGTTTTGTTAAGTTGCGTTGCAGTTCGTTGCGTTGCGTATTGTTGCGCTGCGTTGTAGCAAAACGTCCAAAATGAACGTTTTAATTGGTGTTTGACAACGGTGTTTTATGCTTTATTTCTTTTTTTGCTCAGGAGACGTCATAGTTCTTGGAAAGAGTGAGGTGTTCAAATTTAACTTTCCAGTTGAAGCAGCAAAACTGAGAGAAAAGAGACGATCGTTTATTCTGAAGAAGGGGGTAAGTATGAGAATGCGTTTTAATAGCACTCCGTCTCGGGTCTAAAAATAAATTTACGCATTGCTTTGTGGGATTGTTTATGGACAAACACACAATGAACACGTTCAGATATGACTTTAAAGAACTACATACGCAACCAGAAACGAGAACTAAAAAAACTAGAAAACGTTTCGTGATAAATGTGAACTGATCGCGTGTCTGGTTCCCACAGAGCCGCATGTTTGTCCGCTTCTCAATCCCAACATGCTTTGCTAGCGTTTTAGTGACGTAACTGGGGCGGCACGCCATTGCATTGGCACACTGTTCTTTTTTCCTTCTTTTATTCATTTTCGTTAAGACTGTCACTTTACCCTCTCTGGATGAGTGAAAGGATAAGCAAGTTATTTTCTGATTTTAGTTTTTCAGATTACGTTAGTATTGGAATTTGATATAGTCTTAAGGATTTTGCAAAATAGGTGAACGCAAATTTGATGCAGTTTTAAACCACTCGTTTTCAACTAACAGTTCGTGCTGTTTATAAAAAAGGTTCTTTAAGTAACCTTGTTAAAGAAAATATTGATATTTTTTTAAAAAAAATATTCACGGAGGATTTTCCGTTTTGTAGCGAAGCAGTGCAACACTTCCAATGGTAAGAATCATTTCACATGCATTTATTAAAAAAAAATAAAAGCTTGAAAGTTAAAAGAGTTATGTTAAAAATTAAGACTAACGTAAAGTTTCAATGTAAAGTGGATCAACTTCACACTTAAAAAGTGCGTGTTTTTTTGTATTAAAAGACTGTTTACACAACTCGCATTGTTTTCCATCTTTCCTCTTTCTCGGACACCTTTGTCCATATTTTTCTTTCTCCGGGGCACATCACCCAAGTTTGTATTATTGTTAGTCATTCTAGCCTCTGTTATTACCATCGTTCTTTTAAAGTCCCTTCTTGTCCGTATATATTTGTCTTTTTCATGCATATATATTCGACGTCATCCTCTTTCCAACTCCCATTACAGGTCGCCCTTCTTTCCTATTTAAGCATTATCTGCCATTTCCCAGAGTTCTTGCACATTCTCTGTCATTTTTCTCACATATTCTCACAATTCTTGTCAGTTGAGTTGGACAGTCCGAATTTTTTCCATTATCATCTTTTATTCCGCCTTCCAGTCTCGTACCTTCAAAATCTATTCAGTCATACCAAACTGAAACGTCCCTCCTGACCATAGCAAACTGCGGTAACTTACAGCATGTTTTCCCCGAATTTTTAGGAATCTACAGAATCCTTGACCAACTTCTACTCAAGCTTTCGGGGCAGTTTCACTGACCTAGCATTGCGAGGCAGCCATGGAGATCTAAGTTTTCGTTCAGAGTCACCGACACAAATCACTGTTGATTCAGGGTAAGCAAATTTTACTAACAACAACGGCAACGCTATATTCTCGGCCAATGTAAGAAATCTATAGTTAATTCTCGCTTATTGGAAGTAAATCCTTTTCACTTCAGTACTTTGTTAAGTCTGGACTAAGTGTTCTATCGTCAAAGGTACTATAGTTTAATATTTTGACAAGTGAGTGGAGCAAGCAATGATGGGCAATAACCAGTTTCAGTGCTTTTAAAACTTCAGATGAATGGTTATTTTAATCTTTTAATATCAGTTCACCACTGTATTTTACATGCGTTCCTATTTTTAGAAATTTTCGTGTTTCCTTACCTTGATTGTTAGTAATTTAAGGTGTTACCGTATTTAATCATTTTTGGTTTTAAAATCTACCCCTTGCCCTGCGGAAAAATTATTGTATCCAGTGAGGGAATACTTTATGTTTTTACCATCCTCTGTCCAAATTGTCCCTTAGATCTGAAGATCAGTGCATTATTGTACCCGCCATCTATTTTTTAGATAGCCCGAAATGTTTTTGTGGTCACTCAGTAACTATTTGTTTCGTGCTCTTAGCGTGGAGGAAGATCTTGGTGAAGGTGTTGCAGCAGACCGGGCGAACCTCGATGAGCTGAAGTGAGTACGCAGTTATCCTTTCTCGTAAGCTTTTTATCACTCTGTCGGTGGCGCATTGTTTGAGTGGTTAGCTTGTCTGACTCATATCCCAAAAGTCGTGAGTTCGAACTACTGTGTTGTGTCCTTGAGTAAAGCACTTCACTCGACTTGTTCCAGTCAACGCAGCTGTAGAAACGAGTACCAGCATCTGCTGGGGGTTAGCCTGCGATGGAATAGTGCCCTGTCCAAGGGGAGTCACAGACTCTCTTACAGAGACCCACTTAACACAACCGGAGACAATCGCTGGCCTTTGGAGCCACTTGAATCGGGAAAGGACTTTTCATCACATTTTTTTCGCAACTCCCAGGGAAGATATAAGTATTTTCCTTGGGTGTTTGTCATTTGACCTCGGGAGAAATGAATAAAAAGAGATTACTTTTTCGGTTTCTTGTTTAAAGGTTTTCTCCTTTTTTTTTAGTTTATGAGGGCTGGGAGGGAACGTATAGTAGCTAGAGTTTTTTTGTTTAAAAGAGAAATCTCAAGAAGAAAAAAGAGGTCAAGTCAGTTAAATTAATTTGTAGCAAAAGATAAATGAAGTGTATTGTTTGTTGGAATGGTTTAGCCTAGTAGAGTTTCTTATTTGGTGTAATTAGTTCTTTTTTTATATAGAACATTAATGAGATAACAGGAACTGACAGTAGTTTGCCATGACGCTGCTCCTTTAAGGAGAGGTTACACGTTCCCTATTGTGGGAGAGGTCTGTGGGAAACTAGAAAACCCAATCTGAGAGTTATTATTTAGGCTGGTAGAGTGATCTGGATGATTGAGCCGATTTTATAAAAACTTTGTGTGGATATAATATATATCGTTTTCCTGAAACCGTTAGTATTAAGTGCAAATACCGTAAAACTCCGATAATAAGCCCCAGAGCTTATATTTGGTCGAAGGGCCTTTTCCCCAAATTTTTCTCGGGGGGGGGGTTATATTCGGGGTGGGCTTATACATGGACAAATATTTGCGTTTTGAAAACGCTTTTTCTTGTTCAAGCAATTGCAATTTTTTGAGATTTCTGCTCACAACCTGTCTTTCAACTGATTAGTTATTCCAAATATAACCCCCGGGGGCTTATTTTCGGGGGGGGGGCTTATACATAGAAGGAGTTTCCGTCTCCGGGCTTAGACACGGTGGGGCTTATTTATCGGGATTTTACGGTATCACAAAATAAGCTTGTTGCTTCCCAAAGTCTTGCTTGTGCTTTCTGGGGACATTAAACGCGATTAGGAGGTGATTTCCATTCCTGAGTTCCCCGATGACAAGCCTCTGGTGTCGGTAAAGACGTTTTATCTGTGACAATTGCACCAAATAGTAACGATTTCAGGAAAACGATATTATGCCCTTACGAAGTCTTTAAAAATCAACTGAATCACAAACGTCGCACTGTGGGTAAACAGGGGTCCAGGAGAATGGACTCCCACTAACGCAACAATAGCTGTAAATCATTTGAAGCAGAATACCTGCGGTGAAAGGAACCGATGCAGGAGCAATCAGCGTTCAGTAATAACTTAATTCGGGCATGCTTTCTGCTAATCTTGAGCACCAACAGCTAATCTGCTGCTGTATACAAGCACATGCACATAATCATATTAACTGTTGCTTTGGTAAGAAATGCAGTGACGATTCTCATATTCCAAAATTTGTTTTACTATCCTTTGATACGAACGAACCTGGCTGAACAGTGGAAGCTCTACCTAGCTGGCATGAAAACGTAACTAAGCAGCTGTTAAGTTTTGTATATCGGTTTGCTTCAGTCAGTGAGAGTTATCTGGAGCGTCTCTAATTTTCGTTCTTGCTCTGTAGGACGCAGCTGGCAGATCTTATATCAAAGCACAAAGAAAGCGAAGCTAGACGAGTTGAAGTGGAGAAGTCTTACCAGGAAGAAATCATGTCCAAATGGAAGGAAATTGAAGAGCAAAAGGATCTAATCCAGAAACTTCGGGAGCAACAAGAGGTAAAGGTAGAGGAAGCGCAACAAGAACTGGATAAATCAAGAGCATTATTTGACGAGCAGAGCGGCAAAGAGAGACAAGCTCTTGAAAAGGAAATGCAGCTGTTGGTGGAGCTAAAGCACAAAGAGGAAGGTTCTGTTGTTAATGTACCAGAGATGTTCACGCAGGCAGTTTCTACATTCGAAGAAAAATCAAGTCTTTCTTCTTTTTTAGAAGATCGGTGGAGCACAATTGAACAGTCAGAATTAAGACTGGCGGAACTAGAACTTCAAATAAATAGATCTCTTGAACAAGTTGAAATCGATTTGGTAAGGCAAGAAGAATTAATGAAATTTGAAAAACAAGAAGAACTTAAAGGAATTGATGCAGAGAGAGAAGCACTGAAAGAACAACAGGCAAGACTGTCGGAATCCTTTGCAACGTCGGAAGCAGAACTAAAGCGAAAGCGCGTAGATCTCGAAGCTAGCATTGAGACTGGCTATCAGCAATTAAATGAGGTTGAAGATGTAATTGGGCTTCTCGAAGAACAACAGAAATATTTTGTAGATAAAATTGAATTTGATCCGGAAGAAATAAAACGACAGTTGGAGGAGGAACGAAAAACAGGACAAAATAGAATAGGTGAAATCAGAAACAAAGCTTCTGCCATTGAAAAGCAAATCCAGAAGGGCTTTAAGAATATGGAAAAAGATAGCTTGAAACAGAGGTATGTGGACTTGGAAAGAGAATTACAGAACCTGTGTTGTTTCAAAAATGAAAAACAAGAAAGCGTGGAAGAAGCCAAGAAGGAACTATCCAGTTTGGTATCCAGTGTTGAGAAATCCCGAAAAGAACTTCTTGCAAATGAAGAACAGCTGTCGAAAACATCGCGAAGGTACTCGTTATGTCAACAGAAACATGACGAAAAAATTGAAGCTAGTCTTGAGACGCTTAGAAATGCAGAGAATGTCAGAATCCATGAGATGGAGATCGTTAAAGATGCATGTATGAAGTCATTACAGGATGAATATCAACAAATTGAGCAAGTAGTGTCTGGTGCTTGTGACGAGGTCAATGCCACTGACTCTCAGAAGGAGGCCTCGAGACACAAGGTTGTGGAAGTTCAGAAAGGCATTGTATTGAGCCTTATCAAGAACAAACAAGATCGCATCGGAACAGGTGGAAGTAAGAACGTCACTGATTATATGAAGCAACGGGCAAAATTTGAGCGGGATCAAGAGAGAATGTTAGAGCAACAAAACAAAATCTCAGAACATGTATTCGCTGACATAAAGGAGAAAGAACTTTCTATTAGCAAATTGTCGGCTCAACGAGATCAATTTCATTCAGAAAGACAAAAGGAAAGGAGAGCGATTCAGAAGCGAATCCAGCGAATTGAGAGGGCGAGATCCATGGATGATATTCAAAGTGAATACACTCTCGAATTTTACAAGGAAGAAGCAAACAAACTGAAAGAGGCATTTGAAAAAGTGGGAGAATCAGAATCAAGGTATATGGCTTTTAAACAAAGGTGTTGTGCGGTAGGGTATGGTATGGTATGGTATGTTATCATTTTGGTGAGCTGTGCTATGCTGTGCTGTGAAATGGTATGGTACGGTATGGTATGGTACATTACGGTGTGGTATGGTATGGTATATGGTATGGAATAGTATGGCATGCAATGGTATGGTATGGTTTCATTATGGTGTGCTGTGCTGTGATATGGTACGGTATGGTA
>JAOBYE010164998.1:0-18157 GCA_025403585.1 Parazoanthus swiftii
TTTATTTATTTATTTTTTACTATTTATTTTTACATTTATTTTGAGAAACGGATTGTTGTCTTCTGTACAATTCAAATTTGCAGACTTATAATTTGATTATATTTATTTAATTTATGACTAACTTTGTTGTTGTTTCAACTCACAACGACAACTTGCTCCTACCGTTTTCCTTCCAAATACAAGCCCTAGTTTGTATCCTGTTTTAACAGTTTTATAATGTTATTGCTTAAATTTTTGTATACTGTCTTATAGCCTTCCCACAGACACTAAACTGCCTTTACAGTGAGACCAAGGTCTCCCTTTGCGAATGAAAGTACTAGTTTGTGTCAACAGAAGTGTATTTGTTATATTTAAAAACGTAAATGACGTACTTTCAGCAAGTACAAAAAAGTGAAAAGACAGTCATCAGTTAAACTTACTGTGATGAATGGGATGGTTGTTTATCATCCTTGCTGTTCCATGTTTCTCCATAAAACATGTTTTGGAACACTCGGCTACTTGCTGCCAGTACAAGTTTATGGGCAGGCACAACAATTGGTTGTAGCTTTCCTTCAGATTCTTTGACATTGATGGCTAACAGCACATCACTCATTAGACTGTTGTTGATTAAGTATGCCATTCTTTCTTTAACTGTTGCTCTGGAAGTTTGCCAAGCTTCTTGGGGACTGTTGGGTGTTGTTGGAACCTTGCTCATCTTCTCCGTTTGTTGGTGCTTGATATAATTTTCTCAAGAAGTGTTTCTAAGTCAACGCTGACCAACCAACAAGCAAAAATAATATGAATAATGCTAGCCAGCAAAATATATTAAAAAACCTGTGTCAGCTGTTTAACCACAGGTGGCCCAAGCTATCATGCAATGTGTATTGGAAATAATTACTCGGGCGTTTGTTACAAAGATTGTGATTTTAAGCAAATGTGTGGAAAGTATGAGTTTCCCGTAAAATGTTATATGTAAAACAACAACATTTCACTGTTTATCTATTGTTTCTTGAAAATCGTGACAACTACACAGGAAGCCCGAGGTAAACAGTAAAATTTTATTGTTTTTCAAAACATATTTGTAGAGAAACTCAAATTTCCCATACATTTCCTTTAAGTCACAAAATCTTTGTCACGAACACCCAAGTAATTGTTTCCAATACAAATTGGTAGTATTATAAATCATACACCCAAAAGTGTAAAGTTTAGCACAATTTCTTTTTAACACAAAGGCACTGGGGCTGGGTTGGTATGAGGGAGAGAATTTCAAAACAAAATGTAGCTTGTTATTATATTCTAGATATTATAACTGAGAAAGCTGTGGAATATATTGAAAAACACAATCATATGATTATTACACAATCTGTGGTCATCTTTATTTTACTCATTGGGAAACTTTGACACTTTAAACTTGGGTCATGTTCTATTGGGATCAACCATTTCAACCTAAACTGGTTTTGGTTGGATTGGTTGAAAATCCCAATAGAAAACTGTTTCAACCATTTTTGGTTTCCAACCATTTCAACCTGCATTTGAGCGCCGGGCTGAAATTGTTGATCAACCAAACCAACCAAAAACGTTTTTTTCCCAATAGAACACAAAATAAACCCAACCAACCAATAGAACATGGCCTTGGAATAGAGGTCATGCATTTTATAACCAGATAGATGGAGAAACTGTTGTTTTCTTTGCACCTCATAATTTAAAGAGATACAGCATATTAGTGTTTATACAACATACTAAACTAGCTTACACGTAATATATTTTTATATGTATATGAAGAAAGACTTATATGAACTGACAGAGAAAGAAGAAGTGCCTTTTTACTTTTTTGCAAAGCCTCGAAATCAGTATGGCAGCCAAATTTTTGGGTGAAACATAACAATTAGATATCAAATTGCAACATGAATAATTTATGTACTACATTGTTCAGTAGATGCTGATTGCAAGGTTGTTATCATTGTTATTTGAAATATAACTATTATTATTATTGTTATTGTTATTGTTATTGTTATTGTTATTGTTACTGTTATTGTTATTGTTATTATGGGGCAGTGTGGAACTTATGGATGCCAGATGCTAAAAAAATACCTTGGCTAGGTGCCAAGGCGTGGCTAGCTTCAGTGCCTCTATAACAACGTACATCTAACTTATATAAAATAAAACACGGTGGACTTTTAAATATTCAAATTTAAAGTTCTATAAAAGCCTCTCTCTCTAATGGGCGATTTACACTTACTGGTGTATTAGTAAGTCTATCAACCAGTAAAAGTATAAAGAGGTAAAGCAACTTTCTTAAACGAGGTAACACCTTACAGTAATTGACTGATAAACTTGTGGCCCTCGGTGCGCCCTTTACCCTTTTCCTCTGTCAGAGCTCTGTTTTACGAGTCTTTAAAGCTATTAAGCAACACGAAATCTACTGCGCATAAATTTCTATAGAACGAGGAATGCGCAGCAATAAATTAGCTTAAATTAACTGGAGTGGTGGGCATACTGCAATCTAGCCAATATCAAACAAATCAGTAGAGATAAAAATATCTGAGATGAGATGTGAAATGAGTCACACATTGTATATTTGTTCAAACTTCAAACAAACATACACCACAAACAGAAACACACGCACACGTGAATAGGAAACCTACCTTGGGGAATCCGATCGTAATGCACGTTTCGATTTACAAAATCAAGCAAATGTAGCTAATTGCCAATGGCACCGCACCAGCTCCGATGTCTCTGATCAAATGACGAAACTATGAAAAACGGCACACTTCACGATCTTCAAATAATGTTAAGGAACTAAAACTTCGCCACGTACTGCTTTAAAACTACATCTTGTCCCAACAACTGGGTGTGCGTGTCACTGAACAGCTACAATATTATTCCACGACAGACAGCCCTCGGGTCCAGTCCCAAATTTGTTCCAAGGAAGGGTTACAAAGCAAACAGAAGAAGAACTGAACGACTAGGAGTAAAAATATGAGTTCAGTACAGTTTGAAAGTACGACTTCTGAGGGACCTCATTGTTCTGAAAAACTTGACTGGCAAACAACAAAGTTGACGATTCATGTTCAAGAACTCGCTTATGAGTGACATTCGCTTCGTCGTACAAGCAAGCACCAGGGATAATCCCGAAGGCGAAGTGAAAATGATATCTGTTCCTGCGCATAAGTATGTCTTGGCTATAAGTAGCCCCGTATTTTATGCCATGTTTTACGGTGAGATTGCGGAGGTACACGAAGAAATCGCACTTCCTGACTGTGATTCGCAGTCCCTTCTCGGTTTTCTTCGCTACCTGTACTCGGACGAAATCGACATAACTCCTGGTAATGTACTTGGAGTTATGTACTTAGCCAAGAAGTACATAGTTCCTTCTCTAATTGATAAGTGTGCTGCATTTCTTGCTGAGTGCCTTGACGAATCGAATGCTCTCGAAATCTGGATGCAAGCACGGAGGTTTGAAGTTGAAGAGTTGCAGCAAAGATGCCTTGAAATTATCGACGTGTACGCCACGGCTTCCCTTGATACAGATGGTCTCTTTTCCTTGGACCACGATGCAGTCGTCTCCTTACTTCAGAGAGAAACTCTCATCATTGATGAATACAATTTTTTCAAACAGATTGTTCAGTGGGCTAAAGCGAATTGCCAACAAAAGAGCAGTTTACAAGTTGGAAGTGACGAAATAAGAACATTTCTTGGCACTCGCGTGACTAACCTTATTCGCTTCCCAACGATGAAACCCGAGCAGTTTGCTGAGGGCGTGGCTTTGTCTGGGATCCTGAAAGAAGATGAGGTCGTTGACGTCTTTCTACATTTTAGCTCAAAAGATCCGAATACTTCAGGATGTGCATTCAAAACAGCTCCCAGAGCTGAACGGAAGATGAATCGGTGTAGCTTGGATTACCTTCATAGTTCTACAAGTCAGATATTCAGCAATAGTTTTTCTGATTGTGTAATATTCAAATCAAGCAGAAATATTTTTTTAAGTGGAGTTTGTTTTCTTGGCTTTGAAAACACTGAAAGAGTATGTCCAGCAGTTCTGCATGTACGAGATTTTGAGAAGCAAAAAGCGATAGCAAGAACAGAATTTGTTATTGGAAATCAACAGTGTGGAAAATATAAGGTTGTACACTTTGAAAAACCTGCTATGATAAAAGCAAATACTAAATACCAACTTTGTTTCAGCACTGAGTCTGAGTCAACTAATTCAGGAGTTACTATTAGTGTTATGCAAGCTTATGATGGTTCTGTCACTAGAAGCTGGCAAGCTACCTCAAATGGCACAGAATTTTTCTTTGAAAGCGGTTGCACATCAATCAGTACATGTGAACTATTGTACTTCAAAGGTAAAATGAACTTTAATACTTGCAGTGAAGAGTTGTGATACAGTTTGGTGGCAATGAAGTAGTTTGGTAGATTCTATTTCACAGTGTGTGTTTGTGTGCATGCGTGTGTGAGAGAGAGAGATTTTTTTGTTCATCATACTCATTAGTTATACTGAGACAGATTCAGGGGTTGTATGGTAGAACCCTCTTTGCTTAGGTGACTTGTTTTCATTAAACTTTAATAATTTTATCAGATATGAAAAATTTCTGTTGAATTTTGAAAATGAGAATAGATAAAGCGTTGATATTCATAAATGAAATAAAAGAAAAAATGCTTAAAAATACCTTTTTTACAAGTCCTGTGGTCTTTTAAGGAGTAAACCTACCTGCATCACTTCAATACTTTTTACATGATGTCCATTGGTAAAGATTGTGTGAATATGCATTCTGGTTGCATGGTTCACATGGGCCTTGAGAAGGTCCTTGAAAATGAACCTACCCCTTGAATACTTTCTTGAATTTTGAAATATCGAACTTTGCCCTTGAAAAGTCCTGGCATTTCATAACAAACTCCTTGAATATTTGTAAATATCCTTGAATTTCCATTAATGGTCTCTATTCTTTTTTTTAAAGAAATCTGGTCCATCTAATACTTATTATTCCTCATAAAAACAATCGAATAAAGTCTTCCGCATTTTCTGCTCGCAAATATACAACCGGACAGGCTCAGCTCAAAATTGTTCTCATAGGCTTCTGGGTAATTTCCAAGATGGTGGTTGGGTCTGGCAAACATTGACCATATCACTGGACTGCACGTGATTGGGGAAACAACCCTGAAGAGGCAGAAAACTCGGAGTTGTTTACAATTCCAAGTCGGAAGTAAATGCACGTGCAGTGCAAAGATTGGATTTCAGCTTGTAAAGGAGATGAAAGAATACCCTCAGTTTGTGTTGATACATGTAGTGTGATTTCGGCTTGGTCAAGAGACCAGAGTGTGCAAAAAACTGGAACATTGTTAATTCCAGAATCATGCAAATAAACAACAACTGCACTTGATTTCTTCGACTTCCCGAGAAACCTAACTGAAAGATTAATAGTAGATAACAGATACAGCGACTGTTTTGGGATGCACATGGTCGATTCCTTTCTCAAATAGAAAGTAATATATGATTCTTTGACAAAATGTTCTTGAAACGTCCTTGAATTTCTTTCCAAAATATCTGTATGAAACAGGCCCTGGAAAAACAAGGAACTTGTCCTGGGAAAGGAGGTAAACTGACAGCCTGATTGGGAATGTTGTACAACCACTGACACCGCCGGAGATAGCCCCCATCCCCCCCCCCCAGCCCTCTTCAAATATCTAATTTTCAATCCCAAAGAGTAAGCAAAGCGAATCCTGGTACCACTGATGCCACTTTATTTGTTGCTTTGACTGTGTTTCCACGCATATCAGCTAATTATTCTATTATCAAAAACTACACTTCACAACTTGTTAGAGTACTTATCATGCTTTTCTGTCATAAGAACCAGGTAATTTGGCTGAGGTTCATTGTTCTTAAAATTTTGCCAAATTCAGCATGTCGTGAAATTGTTCTTGAACCTATTGATCTTTTTGACGAGTTGAAACTGATGTAAACTGAAAGGACGAAGGGCTATCGCTCAAAACGTCAGCTTTATACCAAACCCTACGGCGTAAAATATACCATATCAATGTTTGTTGATCAAAACCCATACTCGCCAAAGCAGAAAAAAAACTGTTAAAATTACTGTTTTTTTAAAATCAAAATTAAAATTGCTTTTAAAACCATAAGGGTGGGCCTAATCTCGTCCTTTATTATTTTTTGGGCAAATACGAGAATCTGTAGCTTTGTTATAAAGTTTGTTCTTATGAAAGGAAAGCGTGCATTTACCGCAAAATTAAAACTGCTTATAACAAATTTAAGGTACGTGCTTTTTTTATAAGAACCAGTAAATCTGACTGAGCCTCGGGTTAGTTGTTCTTAAATTTTCCCATGAATTCTCGGCTTGATGCAAATCTGAGCCTCGTTGTCTATAAAGATGTTCTTATAAAAAAAGTGTCTACGGTAAATATAGTCTTTTAACATGTTTTGGCAGAAACTACTAGTATAAAACATTCTAAAAACGTTGAATCTAAAACAATATCTGATTACCTAAAAACTTAACAAGTTTGCTTATTTTGGCGAGAATTCATTCTCTTGCAGCTAGCAACTACAGAAAATATAGTCCTTTTTGGATAATTCTTATACTTTTCAACAAATACCAGCTTATACCAGGAGACGTGTTTTGTAGTGGCGTACAAAACACGTCTACGACACCTTCTTGATGGTTGCTCCAAGTTCAAAAGTGTTTGTCTGCGAACCATCACCCCAACCAACTACGATTACATGGAGGTTGGTGAGCCCGCGGCTACTGGTGGCCAGCGGGACATTGTTGATCCCAATGCCACGTGAGTCGAAATGTGTTGAGGAAATAACACTGCAGGGCAGCTCTGAGGGGAGACACACGTATGTGGACATCGCTGACTTCGAGTCAACCGCTATGGTGCTGACAGTTACATCGTACCTGGTGGCAGAAAGTAACAAGACGTTTCCAACTGGCTTTATGCTTGAGGGCGAAAAAGGCGGAAATTTACTCTCCGGTACGGGATCGAGACCCAAATGTCAAGTTTTAACAACGTCACAACGAAGCGAAATTTGGATACTAAATTTTTGCTAATCGTCAGTGGTATAAAGCTTATAAACTGTTCTATGGTTACTCAGTAACAAGACGAGAGAGATAGAAAAAATATAATGGAAATTTGTTCTCAAATTCCAGCTCGATTTGCTGACAAAGTGACGTGCATATGATATAAGCTTTGTCAGTAACATGCCAACCTTAACCCAATATCACCCCTATAAACTGCAGTCTTCTCCATTTGATCGATTTGCGTGGAGCGCTCATACAGTTGTTTTATATGTGACATGATATAAAACAAAACTGTAGATAAACCACTTGAAATAGATTTTTGTGCTACAAAACGAATATTTAAATTATGATACTTTGTTAAAATATACGAATCGTTTTTCAGAAGAATGTTGAGACTGAAAAGGTGGAGGTCCGGTTTCTTCTTGGAAACAAGAATTTATTGTTATGATATCATAGAGTTGTTATTTTATCAACGCTAAGTTGAAAGTACACGATTTGAAGCATTTTTTCCATACATGCAACGTGTTTTCCTGCCACTCAGTAATATTCCTTTTATCGTAAGGCAAGAAGTTTATTAACCGAGAAAGTGATATCTAATCCGATTTTAGACTTACATGTGACCCTTTTAACGGTAACGTTTAAAATGAAGGATCATCGGTTCAGTCAAGTCTGAGGATCGCAAAGAGCGTGAAACTCCAGTACTTTCTGCGAACCTTTTAAGGATTTTACACTTTTACCATTAATTATGACGTTAACTTTTCATCCAGCTCTAAGTCCTTATGAATTGAGCAAGTGTACGAGTCAAGTGGACACTACTTCCGTCATTTATATCAATTTAAAATGTTAATCTCTACAATTAACAAATTATTATTTATTAAAATACATTGAGGGACGAATTGCTACATGATTAATTTTGCCCGATTCCAGTGAGTTTCAAAGATTCTTAATTTCGTAGGTAAAACGTTTGTGAGGTGTATCGAACCTTACCAGATGTTGCTCGTTAAAGTTTCAAAGATTCTAAAACTTAAAAGGTTTTCTTATTATCATCGTATATTCGTCGTCATCATTTATTGACGTTCTCTTACTATTATTTTTACTCAAAATTATTTCTTGTTTACCAATTCAAATTATGGAAGGCTGAGCATTTGTACCGCTGTCAACTCGTTTCTCCGTTAGCTCCGCATGTTTTCTTTGTAAGTATGTACATCACACTTGTACTCTCATGCTGCTCCCCCCTACTGTCCCCTCCCTTGAACAAACAGAAAGTCACTTACCTGTCACCGGTTTGGCGATCAGGACAGAACTGAAAGAAATACTTCTGATAACTAAGAGTCACCACTGTCTGTTTGTTTGCTGTCTTCACAATCTGCATCAGAGTGATCACTTGGGTGTATTTCAAACCATAGTGAGGCACTGGTTCGGGCCAGTTTTCATACTTATGGTACCTCGGCACAAGGGAGCGGCGCACTGGGGCGGGTGGAACCCAGGTTTTCTTGTCCACAAATTCCACGGCCACTGTCCAGTCAATGTTGGGAGCGGGGCCAGCGGTTGCTCTCAGGAAGATATCGCCCATTGCCTTGTCATAGGTGAAGTTGCAGTAATGGTTGCCGTTGAATTTTTTTGAGGGCCAGTTGGTGCAGTGAATCTTTTCACAATTCATGGATTGACATGCCTAGTGTTAAAACAAAGTGGCTTTGAGCGTTGGCGGCCTGTTAGTTTCGAATTACGATGCAGTAAATCTTATCACAATTCATGGATTGACATGCCTAGATATAATATAATGTTAAAACAAAGTGGCTTTGAGTCTTAGCAGCCTGTTAGTTTCGAAGTACGATATATAGCGTCATCTCCAATTATATCTGCCTGATTATTTTATGAGTGACAATACTGTATATGGGCAAATAAACTTATTATGAACTATACACAGTCTTACGTTTTTGCAAAGAGCAGTGCCACGTTTCGATTGTGTAATCTCGCAACATTAGGCAAATCTGTCCGATTTCCAGTCGATAAGCCGCGGAGGTTACTATATTACCCTTATTTACAAACGTTACGACTTGCTTTAAAGCATTAGTAGTGTCACTATGTGACGTGTTGACTGCATCAAATCTACGTAATGAGGTTGTGTCCTATTACCAATTAGTGGAAGCTTATACTAAAAATAAGTAGATCTTATCAACTACAGTTCACATTTGTTCTCTTTGACAATGTTCTTAAAAAACTTGCTTATATTTCTTTTTATCTAAATGAAACCAAGGCAGATTAAAGTGAGAGGCCGAAGCTTCCTATATCCTCACCCTTTCGTCGTTAATTTTGTGAAATTTTTGCAAGAATAAATCCTGAAGAAAAACGTTTTTTGAACTACAAATGCCCCTCTCTTTTACTCATCCTTTCTAGATTTAATACTGATTTGCAGCTAGGTTTGATTCTCACTTCCGAAACTTCAGGGTTTGCACCAAAACTTTTGAGCTTGGAGTTGTTTTGAAGGCTTGAGAGTGGGGAGAAGGTAGATATAATATGCAAGGTAGAGATCTGGGAGAAGCCAGAGGGAGAAAGTACAAGCAAGAACAGATCTAGAAGGAAAGTGACGGACAAATATTAAAACGACTTAATAGACCCAGGGCCGTAGCAAGCCTTTAAAACCTTGGGGGGCACCATCGAGACCCGGAGTTGCGACCCTTCTAGGGAGTCCGGGGGCATGCAACCCCGGGAAATTTGGAAAATAAGTTTGTCTGAAAATGCTTATCCTGGGTTTTAAATACCATTTGAAACAAAATCATTGTCTAAAAACTAGTAAAACATTTCCCATTTTTCTCAGACTTTGAATAATTTGTGAACTTGACACATTTGTTGGGAAAAAGGGGAGGGGGGGGGGCAGGGGCCCACCCAGCCCCTCAGCTCCCGTTGCTACGGCCCTCAGACCCCAAAACATTACGACATAGTCCTGTGTACCTCAATCTTGGCAAGATAACCGATGTCTGGGTTCCACCCGTGTGGCAGATTAACGCGGACCACCGTCAGATTGCCATGGTAGAGTTCGCCGTCACATATAGTGGCCCCATAGATCACCACTTGCTGGGCGATGGGGCGCTCAGGAGCAGGGGAGACGTAGATCGTGGGTAGAAACTTGAAGGTTGACTGAGCAGCGGCAAAACTGAACAGCAGTGCTGTCGAGAACAATTTAGAACACGATAATAGTATAAAACAGTAACGACAAAGACAGGAAAGTGATGGTGGTGGTGATCATACGGTGATGATGGTGGTCAATGTGGTGATAGGGATGATGATGATGATGGCACGATGATGGCGATGGCAAAGTAATGGTAAGGGCAGGGTTAATGGTAATTTTAATGATAATGGCAATGGCAATGGTAATGGCAAGGTAGTGGTAAAAGCGTTGGTTATAGTAATGCTAATGGTAATATTCAATGGATAGACTATGGTGGTAATGGCAATGGTGGTAATGGCAACGTAATGGTTACATCAGTGATAATGGTAATAGCGTTATACTTATAAAATAAATTAGCTATAACAATGCCTCGGTCATTTTAATGGCTATGGTGTAAATGGCAATGATAATGACAATGAGTAATGACAGAGGTAGTTTTAATGATAAAAGGGCAATCTTATGGCAGTGGTAATTTTAGTGGTATTGTTAACTGTTAATGATATAGATGCATTGTAGAACTTTTTTTTATCAGAGTGGCATTTCGTCTCCTAATTTGTTACAAACTAGTTACAGATACATTTGCCTGATGAGGTTCTTAATTCTACCCAGACATTTCCTTAAAATTTGGGGCCAATCTCAGCCCCAAGCTCCTATATAAAAGGTTCTTAAAAAAACAAAAAGAATGTATTTACGTTAAAGAGGATCTAATCAAACAATTGCATTATAATAAATTACAGTAAGTTAATTATCACAATAATTGCCTAATATGCTTAAAACTGCAGTATTTGAAAGGGATCTATTATATTGATTAGAAGCTAACATTTGATTGCACAATTATGTTATTTTATATGTACGAATTTTGGCCGGAAAAATACTACTGCACTCAGATTCTCCACACTGCTTGGCTTTTGGGTGTTTTCTCAACTTCCCCTATAAAAGAGTTTTTAAATATAAGCCGATCTACGACTGACTTGACGACAGCATGAAGAGCAAGATAAGCTTTCGGGTCAAAGCAGAATCTTGACTAGCATCATTCCGGCTCTGCCGGCGCTAGAATTCAACAATAATTTTTACTGTCAATTTGGTTAAATTCAACCTCGTGATTTTTCCTCCCATCAGGGGAAATAGCAATGAATACAGCAAAGCAAATATCACTTGGAAGCTATCAATTTCGAAAACGGTGCTTCTATTTTCCAAAGCCGAAACAGCCCACAATACTTTCACGTGATGACTACCTCGTTTGGGTGTTTGGACCAATCATATGTTTAGCTTTATGATGGTATATCACGTGCTCTTCAAATTTGCTTTTTTAACTTGTTTAACTGACAGAACAGTAATGAGCTCGTACTTCCTTCACATGACATAGTTTATGTAGAAGCTCTCATTCTTTTCCTTTATATAATATAGTTTTATGTATAGAAGTTCTCATACTGAAATAAACATTCGACAGATCGCGATTATGAGTAATAAATTTACTTGCTTTGTTGTCTGTATGGTGCATACGTGACCAGGGAATAGGTCATTGTTTGCGGTTGGTATTTTGTAACAACAGATGACAAATTGAAAAAGAGTAGCTCTTTTCTGGCACATTTTTGTTAAAGTTGACCTTAGTGTGACGGCTGTCAGTCACAGAAGAAGGAGAAGATTACCGATGCGGATTATTCAAGGGCCGCGGAGCTGGAGGGGGGCAACGGGGACAATTGCTACCCCCCACTGTTTTGAAAATTATAAAGAGTTACTGAGAAGTGTTTTTTGGCTCGCCACCCCCACTTTGAGCCAGCTATATTGCTTAAAAGCCTCTATTCGCTAAAGGCTTATGTTTTCTAAAAGCCCAAATGGTCTGAAAGCTTGTACTGCTTAATTAAAAGCCTCTATTTGGCTGAAGGCTTATATTAACTAAAAGCTAAAATGGTCTGAAGACTTATATTGCCTCAGTAAAAGCCTCTATTCACTGAAAACTTATATTAATTTACCTAAAAGCCTAAATGGATTGAAGGTCTATAGTGACTAAAAGCCTTACTTTACTGAAAACCTGTATTGACTATTGAGTTTAGATTGAAGAAGTTCGGATATATTGCTTCTTGATGGCAGTCAAACGCGATTTCAACTAATTTGACTTTTACTCTAATACAAAATATAATCTATAACCTTGCAATTTGCCTTTGTGCTTTTTGTTGTCTAACACGTGTAACTGAGAGCAGTAGAACCGCGGGACGTACCGCGATCTGATCAGTTTTCTGAAATCAGAAGCTGACAAGAAATTCACAATAATAAACTTTTTGTAGCCTAACAAAAAATTATATAGTAAATAGTAAAATTAGCTCGAGTATTATAATCGGCCAGAATTGACCAAGGCAATGTTTTATCATCAGGGCCGTAGCAAGGGGTAGGGCCGGGGGGGGCCGTGCCCCCCCAGTTTTTTCCCCGGCAAATGTGTCAAATGTACCAAGTTCAGAAAATTGCTCCAAGTTTAAGAAAAACTTGCCATATTTTACTAGTTTTAGACACTCAGATTTTGTTTCAAATGGCATTCAAACCCAGGAAACACGTTTTTAGACAAACTAATTTTCAAAATTCCCGAAGGAGCATGCCCCCGGACCCCCCTAAAAGGCTCACACCTTCGGCTGTTGGCGGTGCCCCCCCAGTTTTCCAAGGCTTGCTACGGCCCTGATCATCGAACCCTGGTGTTTGTGTTTCTTTTTAATAGAATTGTATAACAAAATATCATCATTTAATAAAATAACAATCTGACACGAGAAGGAGAGTACTTAAGAGAAAAGTATTGATATTCATGGGCTTGCAAAACGGTACGTTTCCGCATGCATGGAAGACTTTCATTTTCGATTGAGAGTTTTTGTAATGAGCGAACTTCCGCCGACAATCCCAGGCTCAACGCCAGTTTCAAACCATAAGAGCTCATACGTATGTTTTAATATGGATAGGAATACAACAACAACTTAAGGGCAATCTTCAGCTGAATTTACTAGACACACTAAAAAAATTATGAGACTGCAAAATCATTCAATTAAGAGGGTTTGACTAACACAAACATGTATGTACTCGGTTTGGCATGCACCGCATATGCTTTCTTTCGGTTTCACATTCAACAGGACTGTTTGGGCTTCAATTAACTTTATTCCAGCATTAAAACTCTTCAAAGGGTTATAAGAAATTGTTCTTTCTGTAGCCAATTCACAATGTTAAATGTCAAAAATTTCCTTTATTCTTCGCGGTAATTCTACGTGGGAACACCCACTTCTTCGATTCAATGATTATTAACCGACATTATATATAAGCAGCGAAATAGTCGACCCAACAGCTCTCTATGGAGCTTCTGTAAGCAGCAAAAGCTACACAGTCTACTAAAATAACTATGGCTATGCAAAAAAACTGAACCTGAAAAGTCAGAGGGTGAACTTACCACAACAAAGAAAAGTGATCGTGGATACCATTGTTGTACGTCAAAATGAATAAAGTCTTCGTTCTTATCCACACTAGTTGATGCCTCACCACAACTGCACTGACCTAACCCCGCTCTTACAAGCCTTTTATAATCAACTTATTGACAATTTTAAAATGCAATTTCCAGGAATTTCTGAAGCATTATGCTAAATAGACATTGTTATAAGTATATTTAGATTTCTTAGAACAGTTCGGTTTGATTGACATGTTTTCGCAGACCAAAGTCCGAAACTCTCCGCATCATTTCCTTGTGCATTGTATTTTTAGAATCTTCTGTAAGATTTTCAATGTACCATTTTGCAATCGGATTAGAGATGATCGTTTATCAGTCAGCCCATGAGCGTCGGATCTATTGCGTTACTCACCTCAGTAGCTAACCTACACTGGCCATAGCTGGGGGAAAATACAAAACTAAGGGGATATACGGGAAGGTTACTTACAACAACGTTTTGTTCTCGAAATTTATTTCACTTCTAAAGAAAAGTGCTGTATTAGTTAATCTGAGTCACAAACTTTTGATGTAATGGTCAAAAGCTCGTTTTTTAGGAGACGATCAGGCTTAGACGCGTTGCTGTACCAACCTTTTTACATTGTTAAACGTGCGCGCAAGCGTCTATATGCCTTGAGGGCTCTGGTGAAATCAAGTCTGTCAAGTCAAGAGGTAGTGCAACTGTGTTAAAGCCTAGTACGTCCTGTCTTGAAATATGCGTCCCTTGTCTGGGCTGGCTTGGCCGATTATCTAAGTGATCTAGTTAAATCCGTTCAAAGGGAAGCTCTGCGCATTACTTACCAAACCTAAGTTATGATCAGGCGCTTGCACGTTTAGGCCTGTAGACACTGAGCCGAGGTCAAGTTTGCGGACGCTTTGTTCAGGCATTATCGGTATCATTATCTCCCAATATTGCTCTTCTGCTTCCCGAACGAGTAAGCCATCAGCCAGCCTTGGATACGGTCTCCGGGCGGGCACAACTGGGTAGTGCGCCAACAACAACAGATTTATGCGCGCTTACAGGTTTATTTCTTTCAAATTCGGCCAGCCCGCATTTTTGTGTTTATATGTTTTTCAATACTTTGCTTCTTTGCAGATTCAAGTTACCGACCCCTTTTGTAGTTTAGTGATTAATGCTACCAAAAAATGAACAAATACATTATTATTATATGCTGTTATAGATTTTGGAAGTGGCGTCCAAAGCTCGACTAAAAGCTTTGAATGACTAACCGAACGTCGGAAGCTCGATCAGTGAAGGTATTATATTGCAGTTCCGTTTTCAGGAGTAACCTTTTAACCCGTTGGTCATGTAATGTGTCGACTTTGGCTGATAAAAATGACAAAACAGCTAGTTGTCGTAAAGACAAAATTACAAAACGCCACCGATTTATGGCATAAAAATCGAATAATTACTAGAACAAATTTAATAACGATTAAATGTAGTAGGGATTCTAGTGTCTAGTGAGTTTTAGGGGCGAGTTTGGTTCCGGTTTGAATCGCTCAATCGGTACTGACGAATACACCAAAAAACAAACAATCTTAGATAACAGAAGATCAGCTTTGCATTTGGGATCTTTTTATAATTCTTTGGTTCATTCAAAAGTAAATTTTTTACCCTGTAGACAAATAAAACGACATCATGATACTAGATACCAATATTTTCCCCCCATATTCTTGGTGGGAAAACCGACATATTTTGATTGTGAATTTTAGCATTAAATTTAAATCAACAAAGAAAGTGCCGAAAGCTATGTAGAAATGAAGATGAAAACCAAGAATTCAAGAGGTTATCGATTACATATCCTACACGTTATGGAGAACAACCAGCCGGGCTAACTTTTCAGTACTTTTGTCTTAAACAGACTTAGTATCAAACTTTCGGTTTTTGGCAAATTTGTCTTGGGGTCAAATCAAAGTTTCATTATAAGCTAATAAATAAGGTATGAAACGTGGGCTAAGATTGGTAAACAGGAAATAAAGTTTTCAAGAATTCGTCAAGTTCCGCCTTGTTTTCAAACTGATAATCTCACCACGCTGTGTCAATGTGCGTTTTACAATTAACAATATATATCTTTTTTCATGCAGTTTTCTAAGAATCAGTTGTCTTGTTGGCTCATTTCCAAATACTGATGTTCGCGTCAATATGTTATCAATAGCCAGTTCACAAAGGTATAGAAAGCAAAACAGGATGAGCTTGTTGTTTTTTCAGAGCCCATACCGAGGTACTGCGAGTCCGAGGGGGACTCCCATGCGGACTTGACGGGAATGTTCGTCCAAGTTTTCACATTTTGACCCCTAAAAGTCACCAAAGAAATGCACGGAAACAAGTGATAGAAAATAGCGCATTTAATGCCAAAGAACGGTTAATGTCGAGTACTTTTCACTTTAATATGTTTCTGAAAGTACTGTCATACATACTTTAATTTTATTGGCGATGTAATTGATATCCATTGTAGTTTTGATTGATATGAGCTGCAGTGGACAAACAAAAGTAAGCTACATGTAATAGACCGAGATGTTCGGTGTGTTCTGTAATTCTAATGAGGACAAACTGCCACCTGTACAGCAAATCCAGGGATCTGAACGAACCAATGTAAAAAGGGGTCTAAAAGTTACTATGATCTCTAGACACCCTAAGCGTTTCCAAAATCCGGAGCTTTAACCCCTAAACGAATCAAGTATGGGAGTCCCCCCCGGAGTCCCCCCCCGACTGCGAGTCCAGTTGTAAAACAAGCAAATCAATCAAAAATAACTAGAAAGAACAATATTCGAGACATGTAGGAAAGAAAAGTGGCAGAATGCTTGTGTGGATGCATTTCAAGAAAGTCGGTAATATGTAAAAAACAAAAAGTCAAACATGCAAACACAACACGCTCTTCTGCTACACTCCGTTGTAGTCCAAACACGAACAGAAAGTTTGTCGGCTTTCATCTGCCAGTACGAGGTTTCTGAATCCGGCCCTTCTAAAGCCCATGCATGTATGCGGGTTGGTTTACTGCCAGCAACAGACACTACGTGTAGCCGGAAAATTTTACTGAGAGGTCACAATAAAAAAACGTCTTATGACTCAATCCAACAATCATTTGATGAGTGCATGGATGGCACGATTTGATTTGGGCGAGGCTCATATGACTCGCGCTTGATTCAGCGCAGGTATAAGGCTATTTCTGGACAAAAGTCAGCTACCAGATCTCAGTCAATGCATGACAAATAAAAGTAAAGTAAAGGCACTTTATTTAAAGCTAAAAAGTAAAATGCAGGTTCTAATCCGGTTCCGTCCTGAAGCCTAGTTGTGCGAGTTGGTTTGCTGCCAGCAACGTTCAAAACGTGTAGCCGGAAAAAATGCTGAGAAGTCATTACGGAAAAGAGTCTTATGACTCATCCCAACAAACATTTTGATTTGGGTGAGGCTCATATTACCGCGCCTGATTCAGCTCAGATGACAGAAGTCTGCTACCAGCATGACAAATATAGGCTCTAACAGAATCTAGCTAATTTCCCAGGTTATCTTGACCCGATTTATCAAAATTTCATCGAATTTCTACTTTGCTGATTTTGTTTTCTTCGCGTGCAGGAAAGTGGAAAGTACGCAGCTCATACTGATTCCTTTCTTGGTTTGAGCTTTTGCAGTGAGTCGATTTCCAAAACAGCTGTACAAACATAATATTGAGCTCCTGCCAAACATCAATAAAACATTTCTAAGAAAATCTTTCGATCACGTTTCTGAGAAAAAACAAACAATGAACTCCTGCATGCATGTCTAGACTGAAGTCAATCGCGTTGGTATCAATACCATGCACACAAAACAATAGACCTTTCTTGGTTTCAACCTGCAGGCAGTTCATGCAAGCTATTTGGTCCGCGTCCACTACTCTTTTCGAGGCCACCTCTTTTCTACTTTTTTAAACAAAATCTGAAAATGTATATTGAAAGTGGAATATAAAACATATTCTTAACTTTTATCTCGACCTGTTGTGTTCTAGTTGTGAAGTCATAAAAATCTGATGCTATCAAAAGCAGACAAATCACCTTCCGGGGATGGATGATACGTTACGTGATGTTTCAAATACCCTTTGTTTAAAAAAAAAGTCGATACCAGCTATAAGTATGGGTAATCGAATGGTTTGGAGTGCAATTCGAGATTAATCAGCACGAGTAAATAATTCAAAGACTGATCTAAAGGTGAACGAAAACAAAGTGATTTCAACTTGTGGTTTTTAAAATATTTACGAGTGAAGATTGAACCCGAATTGTACATTTTTTTCAAATGTACACTTAGCAGATCTTATTCGTGATTGGTTCAATTTGTCTTTAGATATACTTTCTACACTCGGTCAAATATCATCAGGCGTATGACGTTAGCTCAGTCAATAAGATCTCGGACTGCTAACTTGAAGGTCTCGGGTTCAATTCCCGGCGTGTCCACGGGGTGGTTGACCTTCTTTTAGGCCCTTGGCGGATTGTGCTAGCATAATTTTTGGCATAATTGGAGCAAAAAAGCATAATTTTTTAAACGAGCACTGCCAC
>JAOBYE010165109.1:0-18151 GCA_025403585.1 Parazoanthus swiftii
ATTGGGATTCAATATGTTGAAAATCGATCACAGCAAGAATGAAGCACGTGCGAATAAAAGCGGCGGTAAATAAGCCTCTCGGGCGGAAGGGGTCGTTTTGAACATTTTGAACTATATTTCCAATATGAACAACAAAATGAAAAAATCGGCAGCTGATTTGAATTCTACATTTATTAACCTTTCAGAAAATGTAGACTTTGTTGGGGGTTCCGCGAATAGTTTACGAGTTACACTAAATTAAACAAAAACACTCAGTTTCCTCCTCTGTATCCTTAAGCTCTCTATTGTTGCTTGTAACTGACGTTTTCGATAATTTGTGTGGGAGTCATCGAACCACAAAGGTTGTGGAAACGTCAGTCTCGAAGTGTTCCAAGAACAGTCTTTCTTAAGAATACGTTTACGCGGACGATCAACCAATTACAAACGCTCAGACCTTTCGCTGTATTATTTCAAATATTAATGTTTACATGTCATCGTTTAAGTGCAGGGCGGAGCGTTTTTTTTAAGTTTTAACAGTTTTCGTCCCATGTCTTACCAACACTTTCAAAAATCCTAAATTTTTGTTCATACAAGTTTGTTATAACAGCTTTTTAAGTATTTCCAAAGTCGCAAAAATCCAAGCCAATCAACCGGTGTTCAGTTGACCCTTAACGAAGTTTTAATCTAGCTACAATTTAGTATTTTTAAAATTGTAACGGTATTGGCATTTTTTTTTGTTAATGTTATTGTGAAAACTATTATGTGTATTATATTAATTAAATGTAGGTTTGAAAATTTACACACTTTGCTTGCAGGCACGTCAATTTCCGTGATTCGAAGCTGACGCGCATACTGAAGAAGTCTCTGGGTGGTAACGCGAAAACTTCAATCATTTGCACCATTACAAGTGCCGACCAGATTGAGTCTCAAAGTACTTTGGAGGTAATTAATATCGGAGTAATTTTATTAGTTACCGGTCAAATTTACATGGTAATTAACACAGGGATCGGGTATACTGTACATATAGGGTATAATACACGTATATTCTTCCGATATTAAGAACATTTTTCTTTATACTACTACTACTACTACTACTACTACTACTAATAATAATAATAATAATAATAATAATAATAATAATTATAATTATAATAATAACAATTAGATAAATAATGATGATAATAAGTATTCCTGTTTGAAAATAGGAAGAACAGACCCTATAGGTCAGTTTTATATCAGTTAAGAGACATAGACTCTGTGCTGCAATTAAACCTCAAATCCTTAACTATGATCTAAGAAACTTCTTACAAAACCATTTGAGATGTTTGAGAAAACATTTCAAACAATAGGCCTGGTGCAGCTAGAGGTCACGTAGCACAAAATACGCAAAACTGGAGGTAAAAAGAATGTGCAAGCAGGCTGGTGCAAGACTCCAAAACAAAACACAATGAACTAGAAAAGTGTGTATTTTCTTTGTTTTACATTTCCCAGTGGAGACTTGTACATTCTTTTGCCCTTCAGTTTGGCGTATTTTGTACCACGTGACCTCAAGCTGCACAAGGTCTAGTTAAAGCGCGTTTGCGATGTAGTTTGTAAATGCGATGTTGTGATAACTTTCAAACTATTTTTTTTAGTTTGCTACAAGGGCAAAAAGCATTAAAAATGAACCAGTCGTCAACGAGGTAAGATTTCTGCAGTTATTTAAAGGATTTTAGAATCATTTAATATTTGGTTTCTGCAAGTTCCTTTCTCCACCTCTCGTAGTCGTTCCGAGAATTTGTATTTTTAAGACTGCTCTACATCTCATTAGATGTGTAAAAAGAAGCTTCATGTATGTTTTACATGATGGTAAAACATAGAATCAAAATGGTCAGGGTTCTACATATTTAGGTTAACTGCACTTTTCAAATTGCAACCTGAATCACCCCCAAACTTTGTTGTACAGGTCATGGATGATGGCACCCAGCTTAAACGCTGCAAGAAAGAACTAGCCGAGCTAAAGCGGCAGTTTGCAGAGGTCAGTAATTGTTCTAAACCAAATCTTGATATGCTAGAGTAGTCTGCTTGTAGTTAGTGAATAATAGTAATAGTAATAATAATAATAATGATAATAATAATAATAATAATAATAATAATAATAATAATAACTTTATTAAATTCATCTTGCAGCATAAAAACCCGAATAACTTAAATTTTTACAATTTTTAATAATGATAAATCAATATAAAAGACACTATAATAAGAGTTTTGTCCCCAGATAATTTCTAGGGTCCATATCTTGCAACAATGTTTTGAAATTCTATTTTAAATAGAATGGAAGAAGCAGGTCTTAATAAAATATTATACAGAGTATCATCTCTGAACTGTTTTTGGTACTACGTTTTTATGAAAAACAGCTTTCTGACTTTTAATGATGATAACGTTGAACGTTTGCAGATGACGAAGAACACGCGAAACCTCGAACTGCAGAATGAAAACGAAAAGGTACGACGACAATTTTTCATTTTTCTTTCAGTATGAGAGTTTTCTGCAACATAAGTGACAAATAAGGTGTTAAAATTCAAGGAACTATCCAAAGGGTGAACCGTATTTATAACGTTACTGGTAATTATGATGATGATGATGATGATTATTATTATCATTATTATCATTATTATTATTATTATTATTATTAATGGTTAATGTCGCGAGCTGTACAGAATGATTTTATTGTCATAGTGGAAGTATGTACTATAAGGTATTTTTCTGGAACCAAAAAAATGAAGGTTTAAAGAATATCCACATGTTTTCTCTTCGGTTATTTGAAGAATCATCCATTTTTGTCATCAATTTCTCGAGGTTATAAAACATAGATATTTTGCAGACCTCTTCCTCTCTGACTTCAAGTATAGGGCCCTTAGTACGATTATGGAATCTTATGAAACTTGTCTGATTTTGCAGGCACAGCAACAGAAAAGGATTACTGAGCTAATGAACATGTTCTGCTATGCTGGTAGCCCAGTGAGAAAGCGCGACAAGCAAAAAGTACGTCTGTTGCTTTATTGTACTCTTATAACTCGCCAAATCCTTTGCCTCCTTGTGTGTAGCCGGTCGTTGCTGACGTCAGTTAAGTTTACATTAAACATTTGGAAAACCTAAAATTTCGTTGTATGGAACTGATTTCAAGAACAGTTATCATGTCAAGTTTCACAATTAAATTGGAAAGCCAAACTGTGAAACCTTCGATGGAAGTTTGCAAATGTTTGAGATTTTCGTCTGGGTTGCGGTACCTGGTTCCCTGTGAAAAGAGGTCTCACGTATCGCCACTAAGAACTTCGCGAAGAGAGACTCTTCCGTCTCGTTCTTCGTGCATTGCGATATGAGAGATCTCTGCTCGACATTCTCGCAGAGTAAATATCTAGTCACCAAGCGTAAAAACCTATACAGTTGTTTAAAATTTTGGCAAACTTCAAACGCAGATTTTCAATAGCGTTTTTGTCCAAAGACAAAAATGTTCCATCCAAAGAAATATTGTTCCTCCGTTTGACAAAGTTTTACATACGACAATGATAAATTATGTAATTAAACAAAAATTTGCTCGTTGTCCCCACATCTAAAGACTCGAAACTGGTACTAAATATCTCAAGAAAGCAGCTCATTTCGGATTTTATTTGATTGAGTATTGACCGGCTAAAGTCTACAATACAATATATTTGGGTAAATATACGAAGGTTGGATTTTTTGAACAGCGTTTTAACGTATGCTCTACATATGTAAATGGTTGAACACCCCAAAATGCTATGAAAGCAATTAAGAAGATTTGAGACTGAGACCTTGAAAATTTAAAATATTCAGCTTAACCCAAGCATAGACGTTTTTAGCTTTGGCTAAAAAGAGTGCTACATGTGCAGTTGCTCAATTGCTGGCTCACCGCTTTTTTACTCTTTTGAAACTAGCGACGAGAAACGTGGGCACCTGGCGCCTTTCCAAAGCGCAAATTACTTAATCACCCTGGCGGGAACGAGAACAACCTAACTGCCTTGGTGCCACTGTTAGAAGAAAGCCAAATGGACGAAGCACTCTCGTATAAGAAAAGCATGGAAAGACTAAGTTATGAACTCGACGAAGAGTTCAGAGGAAGGTAAGCAGTTTGTATTTATCTATCAGTTAATTTGGACAGAATTTCCAAAAGGTGACTGCTAGAGCTTTATGAGTGGTGCGATTGTAAGGGAATCTTCCTCAACTTCCCAACCTCTCTTAAGCTTTTATTAAATTCTAACTGTTTGGGCATCCAAGAGGCCCGCAACGTTTTTAAACCAGGCGATGTTCTGGGAACTTTCGACACGTCTTTTAGGTTTATTTGGACCGGAAACGATAGATAGAAGTCACGTATTTATGATAAAACAAAGTTGACTGAAATCATCAGAAATGGCTGTGAAAAACACGCTATAATACAACATTTCATTTCATTTTTTTGACAGAGGTATTTCAGCCAAACAAAACTGGTACACTTAAATGAAGATGTTTAATGAAAGAAGTTGCATCGATTTTGGAGCAGTCAAATCAAAGTTGTGGTGGTTGAAAGTAAATTTTTGTATGACAAAATGAAGCAACACTTTTTAGAAAACCCAGCCAGATGTACTACTGTTTAATTTAAAAGTAACTAATTTGTTTCCTTTTTGGATGAGACGTCCGCCCGTCAGAGTTACCAAGTGCTGAGAAAAATTCTGTTAGGAGAATCTTAAAACAGGCACTGACGATAAACCATTACCTGTATATGCCTGCAATACAGACGTGTCTGCTCTAATGGTTACATGTATCATAATTGAACTAAAATAGAGCTAAATGTACGACCGTAGGCAAGGACTGTTTGTTAATTTTGATTGTTAATTTTACTTGTTAACAGGTCACATTTATAAAACACATTAGTCAAGAAGTAGGAAACGAGAATTCATTCGAATAAATTAACATTTTCCTTGTTTCTTTAACAGGTGTTCTTCTCCTATTGTAACAGAATTTGAAATGGAGGTGAGTCAAGTTTAGGTTGAGATGAGATTGACAATACAGAGAAAAACTGCTTTGAATTTTATTTTAAAACACCTTTGCCTTTTTATTTCATTCCCTATTTTGGTGCTAATCGTGGTTAGACATAATTTTTGTCATTGTCTTTCTCTATTCGATCTCAAACAGGACAAGGACTTTTTTATGTCTGATGACCATGAGCCAGAAATAGTGAAGAGCAAACTAGTTGGCGAGGACGCCTGTTTCAGGAAACTGGAAATGGATTGCAAAATGCTGGAAGGTACAGAACTCCAGCACCATTCGACAATAACTGAACTCGAGGAAAAAAGTGAAGAGTGTGAAAAACTTCGGAAAGAAGTTGAAAAGCTAACGGAAGAATGTGAACTGTTGAAGCAAAAGGAAAAAGAAAACCTCAGTTTGGAAGCTGAGCTGAATGAAAAAAGCCAAGAATGTCAGAATCTAATGGAGATGCTTAGTGAGCAGAAAGACCGCAACGAAACGTCGTGTAACGAGATTGCTTGTTGTAGAGAAGAATTAAAGGTAAAATCAGAAGAGATCGAGACAATGCAGACACAGCTTAGAGAAGCAGTCCTTTGCAGCGAAGAGCTCCGCCAGAGGTGTGATACTTTGGAGGAATGCAGCGAGATGAATTCTCGTCTTCAAGAAGATCTTAAACTAAATTTAAAGGAATGTGAACGGCTGAAGGCAAACCTGGAGGAGGAACAAATTCGTAATGGAGACCTGTGTTTACAGCTTGATAACCTGAAAGCTAGACGTGGAAATAGCGGCAATGTCGTGAAAGAATTACTCGCTGAAAAAACTGCACTGGAGCAGGAACTAAGGGAGACAGGTTCAAGAAACGATGAGCTTGAGAAAGATCTGATTGAATCGAAAAATCAGGCTGATTTATTAAGGTAAATGACGCTTGAGTTTGCGTTTTATTTTTTCTCGTGTTTATATGAATATTTCCAGACGTGCATTAAAGTCTGGTATAATCGATATCTTGTGAATCTTTTATGCATTTAGGAACGAATGTCATCAGATGAAGGAAGAAATGGCCCAAGCAAAGAACTCACTCTTGCGGGATACCAATCGAGATATGGTTCAGACACGAACGATCGACAAAATGAAAGCTGAAAGAAGAGAAACATTTTCTGTTCAGGCTCATATCAGACAAGAAATGGAAAAGGAGCGTCAAGATTTAGAAAGGAAGGTAATTTTTTCCTGGATTGATCATTTTCACGTTTTTTACTTTGTATTTAAACAGCGCCCAGACTTTCATAAAAAATGAATAAAACTCAAGTTTTCCTAATTTTGCTTCGCGCATGATTGCGAGAGAGCATGCGTACGCCAAACTAGCTAATTTCACCCCAAGCCTCGCTTTCGAAATTCATACTTCAGGGTTATCATAAACGAAATACCTAAGCGACAAATTGGCAAATGATTCAGAGCAACTGATGTAACTTGCATAAGGCCTGAGGAATAATGAAGTTCTTATTGTAAGTTCTCTTCCTACCTTTAAGATTGCTGATCTTGAAACTAAATGCCGCCACCATCAAAGTGAAAGAGACTTGGCTGAGCACAATGCTTCAGTTGCAGCAAAGCAAGTAGAAGATATGAAGCTGGAAATAAGAGAGAAAGAAAAACTGTTTGAGTATCATAACAAGTCACTACCAGTGAATGGCGCTACCCATGATCCTGGTAAGCTGACAAAGATGATTAAACAACTGGAGTTTAGCAATGAACTCACCAAACAAAAGCTCGAGAAGGTTGAGAAACAATCAAAGGAGTTTGAAGCTGAGTTGAAGAAGTTGCAAGGTGCCGACTTGAGGAGTAACAGTTTACAGGAAGAGAATAGATCCCTCCTTGCACAGCTTGAACAATCAAAAACCCAGCAGCAAGAGAGCATTAAGAAACTTAATGAGTTGTCCGTTGAAATGAACAGGTTACAGGTTCATGTTGATAAGCTGACAGATGAGGCAAGGAAAAGCAAGACTCAGTTGCAAAAGAAGACAACCAAAATCGAGGAATTGGAGGAGACATTATTACAAGCCCGAGAACAGGTATTTAGTATTTGTTTTTTTGTTGTCTTTCCCCCGTCAACTTGTTTCTCTATTGTTGTTGTTCTTTTGCTTTTCTTTTAAGTTGCACCAAAGCAGAGAGAAGACAAATAGATTTTTTTGCATTGCCTGTGGGATATTGATGGAAACCCATCGGGATTGAATTGTATATGATTCGTATTGACAATCTTTTCACACTGAGATAAGCTTTCTTGGTCAAGTTCCTAACCTAGTATATTTTAAGAAGTAACGGTCAATTTGCTGATCTCTGAGGATAAAGTAAGCTATAATCAGTTCTTATGGGTCTTCCTGATACCCTTCCATGGAATAAACAAGTGACTGATTAACACATAAACACACCATCTGGACAGTTTACTGTTATAAAGTTCTCTGTGTTCTCGTATTCATACGTGGCCGAAGCAACAGATCACCAATGATCAAACTGGCCAAAATATAAAAGTTTTAACTTACAAAAATATTTTGATTTTTATTCCCTTTCCACAGTTCATGATAAGGTAGTCACCAGTCCACTATTGTTATGTGAAAGGAACGTTGCGGTCCATACATATTAAAAATTCGCAACTCTTACTTTTGTTTTCGTGTACCTCAGTATGAAATGATTGAGGAACTCAACAAGACAATACAGGCAAAACACGAGCAGCTTGAACATATGACGTTCCTTGTTGACGAGAAAGACGTGGAAATCGAGGAAGTGAAGACGACCTACGGTGCTGATGTGAGGCAGCAGAACGATAAATTGCTCCAGCTTGAGAAAGAGTTGGAAGTTGTTACCAACGAACTTGAAAGAACTTTGAAGGAGGCAAGAGAAAAAGATGTAACTTTGGAGGAGTATCACAATAGTGTGAAACAACAAGAAGAAGAAATTTCCAGGTATGATTTCATCTTAAAGAGTATTTTTTTACACAAACCAAGTCTATCAGAACCATATTTAACGAGCAGAATCGTTTCCCTACAATCCAGGGAATATAATTCGTTGAAACGGGCAAGTACAGTAGTACCGAAATACCCGTCGCAAATAAGGTTGGCAATATTTGCAAACGTTTGAAATATCCCAACCCCCCACTCCCAGATCAGTGTTGTGCTTTCTTTGCTTACGAAAGGTTCTCATATTTTGTTGGGAGATAGTTCTAAAATTCAATAGTGGTTCAAACCCTAAGTATTTCTATTTTACTTGTAAATTCTCAAAAAAACTCTAATTTCACCATTGAGTCGGTTCCTTTTAATGGGCAAAGGTTTTTTACGACTCGTCGTCTCCTTTTAGGACAGTGAAACGTGTGTATTTTAGTAAAATGGTTTAAGTGATTGTTATATTCTAAATCCGACGGTAGCATTTGATTTTGATTATCACGAGAATCTCCGTGCAGAATAGTTCGTTTAGGGATTCTTGCAAACCCCTGTTGAATAGAGAAATGCAAGTTGTAGGTACAGTTTTCACTTGCACACTTTTGACCAAAAATTAGGGGTAATTAAAAGTGATCAGGTTTCCTTAACGTAACTCTAAATGCCAGTTTAAACAGATCCAACATTGGTAAGTCAACAAGCTATGCAACTGTTGGATGACAAGTTTGGACCAATCCAAATCATCCAACACTATCCAACAGGGTTTCCAAACGGATCTGACATGTCGCGTCCAACAATATTGAATGGTATTGAACAAACATGATGGATGCTTTTAATATGGCCCTAGGTTGTCCTTGTTCGAGTTTCCCCAAGATTTGAAACCGCGTTGCTTAGCAACATAGTTTTTTTTGGCCTTCGAAATGTATGAATGAACATAACCTGATAACATTGAAGCAGTATGATGCTCTCAAATCTTGGTTTGTTCAAGTGCTTTTTTGACTTCAGAAAATGTATCTTGAAATACAGTAATCGGAAACGAAGGTGTGACGCTGTTTCTTCGTTTATTTTGAATATTATTTTGCTCACCTTCTCATACATAGATGTTTATTAAATGTTTATATTGCTTTAAATCGGTATGCAGGTTGAAGGAAGAGCAAATTACAATCAAATCGCTGGAAGAAGTAGAATTGCGCTGCTGTGAACTGGAAAAAAGTCTTGCAGAAAAGGGGAGTAAAATCTTTGAGTTAGAAGCAGAACTTGGCTGCTCGCAACACGAGTTGGGTGAAGTAAAATCAAAGTGCAAAGAGTTAGAGAGTTCTTTGGAGGAGAGTCGGTCAACCGTTGATAACCAAAATGCCAAAATTGAGGCGCTGGTGGAGGACCTACATTGCGCTAATGATGATTTACTTGCAGCTTTGGACAATGCAGAATTTGGCAAGAAAGCTGAAGGGATCCTAATGGCGAAGTCAGCCGAAATTGAAGACCTAAAGAAAGATCTTGAAGATATGTCATACTCAAAACATGCCCAAGAGGAATTTACAGCCCTGAAATCAAGGTTCGAGTCTCTGGCTGCTGAGAAGCGTGTTCTGGAAGAAAAACTTGAAGAAGCTACAAAAGAGTTGGAAAACACTAATGTTTTAAAAGAAAAACTTGCGGCTGCCGAAAAAACCGTTGCACATGAAAGAGAAGCTTCGGAGGAGATGAAGTCAAGCTTGGAAGCTTTGATTGTTGAGAAATGTGCACTCGAAGACACGCTTGAAGCTGGTGCAAGAACAGAGTCCGAAAAAATTGTGGCATTGAAAGAAAGTCTAGAAGCTGCGGAGAAAATGATTGAAAGGGGAAAGATCCTGTTGGAAGAGAAACAGACAAGTTTGGAGACTTTGATTGACGAGAAATGTGCTCTAGAAGATAAATTAAAGAACGTTTCACAAATTGAGTCCGAGTCAATCAACTTAAAAACAAGCCTTGAGGCTGCAGAGAGGACAATTGCAGACGAGAAGCTGCAGTTCACTGAATTGCAATCAAGATTTGAAGTTGTGGTTACTGAGAAACTTGTGCTGGAACAAAGGCAGCAGCCTGATGAGAGGGCGGAGACCGAACTTATTAGCTTAAAAGCAAGTCTTGAAGCAGCAGAAAAGGTGATTGCAAATGGAGAAATGGCTCTGGCAGACAGTCAGTCAAGCATCGAGACTTTGGTTGGCGAGAATCGCGCCATGGAAGAGCAGCTCAAAATTCATTCGAATAACGAGGAAGATTTAAGAGCGAGACTAGAATCGTTAGTTGCTGAGAAATGTGCTTTAGAAAATAAGCTAGAGAACGCTGCACAAATCGAGTCTGAGGCATTAAACTTGAAGTCGAGCCTTGAAGCTGCAGAATTGACAATTGCAGATGGAAAAGTGGTATTCACTGACTTGCAAGCAAAGTTTGAAGCAGTAACTGCCGAGAAACTTGCACTTGAACAAAAGCTACAAAATGATGAAAGAACGGGAACCGAAATCAGTAACTTGAAAGCAAAGCTTGAAGCAGCAGAAAAGGTAATAGCAAACGGGGAACTTGCTTTGGCGGACAGTCATTCAAGCATCGAGACTTTGGTTGGGGAGAAATGCGCCATGGAAGAGCAACTCAAAGTTCATCTGAATAATGAAGAAGATTTAAAAGCTAGATTAGAATCATTGACTGCTGAAAAGCATGTTTTGGAAAGTAAACTAGAGAAGGCATCAACCGAAAGAGAAAACCTTGACGCTGCCCAAAAAGCAGCTTCAGATGCAAAATTAGCCTCGGAAGAAAAGGAGAAAGATGATCAAAGCAACAATGCTCTAGCCAGTCTAAAGGAGCTTGTTGAGTCATTGTCAACTGAAAAAACTAATTTGGAGGAGAAGTTGGAAGAAGCACTGGAGGATAGTCGTAACTTGCTACGCTTGTACGAGATGAGTAAGAAATCAGACGAAGAAGACATGTGTTCGTCAGAGACAACACAGGATTCCCAGCAGTTGTTTACAGAACTAAAAGCGCAGCTGGACGATTCATCTAAGAAAAATACACAACTGCAGGGAAATGTTTCGGAGTTACAAAAGATTTCGGATGATTTGAAGAAATATTCTGAGGAGTTAGAGAGTAAAGTTGAGAGACTGACAAACCAGAAACAAACATTAGAAGATGATGTTAAAAATCAAAATCAACTGTACTTGCAGTACATGCTTCGTTCAGAAGAATTGGAAGATTCCCTTAAATCTGCAGTTACTCACAAAGAAGCTGCGGAAAACACGCTAAAAGGTGTACTTGATAAAACAAACAAAGAAAAGTTACAGCTAGAAGAGGAACTGGAAGTCCTGAAGTCTCAGGTAAGCTATTAACATGTTTGCTGTGGGTTCAAATCTAGCCGGGGTTAGAGACTTTCTCTTCTCCGCTTTTTTTTTGGGCTAAAGTAAAGGCACTTTATTTATTGAGGGTAACACACTTACGTCCATAAGGTGTAATCTTCCGTGTGGCCTCCACCACAACACCGGGATTACCCTACTCTTTTCGAGAAGTGCGTGAGTTCTTTTAAGTCTCCTGAGATAACTTTCCAGGAGACTAGACCAACGGCTTAGCGTCCCTGTCCGCGGACGGTGTGGAGAAAGAAGTCACCCAAAGTTCAACCCTCGACCAGGCCGGGGATTGAACCCGGGACCTTCTGGTTGGCAGTCAGAGATCTTACCAACTGTGCTAAGCTCTCACACACTAATGACCAGAAGGAGTTACTTGAGGTTTTGAACAGCACTTCAGCTTGCCGCATTTATACAGCTTTTTTATTTTACAGTTTTATTCTCAACTTGTTCATAATTATTCATTGAACATGTGAGATGTTGACAAATGTATATATTGTTGATAGTTCGAACTGCTACTTGTTCTCGCTGATATTTATGTATATCCAACGCCAAATCGAGGCTAACGTTATTAGAATGAGCCTGTAATCCTTGAAATCAGTTGCGAAAACGAAGCTGCACTATTTAGGTTATTGGTGTACATGTAGAAGGACGTCCTGTGATCTTCTCTAGTCATGCTTATGCTGTATGAATTTATTTGAAAACCCTTCAGTCTACCGACCTAATTTAGGTTTGTAACTAAACGCAATATTTTGCAAGTGCCGATGTTGAAGTAACATCATTTCCAGGCTAACAACAAATATGGTTCCCATTTTCTAAATGTTCTCATGTGCACCATCCACTTTGACAGGTACTAACTGCCCAAAATTTAGCTAGAAAAGCAGAGAACGAGAGTGCTTCGAAGGCTGATTTTCCGGGAAATGTTACCCAATCCGATGAAGGTATGTTCAACTATATTTGTTTTTTGATTTCAGTTTTGCTGGAAACCAAATGCCGTTGATTGGTTGATGTAGTACCACGACACCAACTCAATCATCGTTCAAAACAGGTCTTTTGATACTACTTCGACTGTAAACAGATATTTTAAAAAGAGTTAAAGCAGCAAATACGAATTGACCTTAGGGATCGTTCAATATTTTTATCAGAGGGGTCGGCAAAAATTGAGGGGGAATCAAGGAGACTGTTTTTTATAGGTACGTCAATTTCATAAAAAAGAGCGTCAAGCTGTTTTTGTTTTCAAATGTGGGGTCACCTAGTCTTGGGAATCTTGCCCATCCCCCCCCCCTTCCCTCGCTCTGTTATAAATAATGAACGGCCCCGAATTCACAGTTTTGGCTCCAAAGTTGCAGGTAGTTCTCCCACATCCTCAGTGAGCCAAGCCGAACTTGAGGCGAAGTATGAGTCAGCTGTTCAGGAAGTCGCAAGTCTAAAGAAAAGCCGTAAAGAAGATCAAGACTACTTCTTGGGAAGAATAGACCATTTGACAAAGCTGGTGGACGAACAAGATGGTAAAGTTTTGCTAAATGTTTGTAGTAGAATTTCCTTCTAATCTTAGTGATAGCTTTCTTGGAAAAATCTTGGTCTTGGTCTTTCATTGCTAACTCAGTTCATAACAGTACCCAAATAAAAATGCATTGCTATCGCCTTCTTACCAAAAACAAGTATGAAATTGGTTTGCATATTTAGTAACGGTTCTCCGCTTTATTTTCAAACTTTATAGAAAAGGCCGTTCCTTTCTTAGTTTCAACCTGTGGTATGTTCTTAAACGTGCTCCGGTTAAAGTTTGACAGTTTGAGTCTCGACCGGTTCTTATAAAAAAGGTTTTTACACACATGAGACTGCTGCTTTCAGAATAGAGCGATTTTCATTTGACCTTGAAACGAAAACAGGCGAACCGAATTTCTGGAGTTTTGTTTGTTTCTGGGAACACTCGCGAACGCGGGTGTCATCTTACTGGAATTTGGATATGTTCGTTTGATGCTGTGATTTGTCGGAAGAACAAGAATCTGATTACACAGCTAAAAAAGTTCCGTTTCACCAGACTATGAACAAACAGCTACAGCTTGTAACTTTTTTGTAACTGGACGAACGAACAGTTTGACTTAAGGTGGCTCAAAACAGTTTTCCACTTTAAATTGTCACTGGACTTTAAGAAAGGTTTACTTTTTTATAGTAAAAGATAACTGCTACTTGTGAAGAGCCGATGTTACAGTAACACTACAGCTTGTCAACCCTTGTACTCCCACAGACCTATTTGCTGCATTTAAGTAACAATGTAGAAATGAGTTTGTACTCCTATAGTGCTTTGTGTTTTGAAAAGCATCGCACGCCATCACAAGTTTAACTATTGTTTTACTTCTTAATGCTTACCAACAGAGGTGGAAGAGAAAAACCAGGAGAAAATCCAGACCCTGGAAGCGTCACTTTTGGCGGTGGAGGAACAACACAAGTTTGCTCGCACAGAGATTGAACGGTTACAGAATTCCATCCAAGAAAACCAACTGCATGGTACTTTTTTTTTCAAAATTCGTGTTACTTTCGAGAATCGGTTTTGTTGCAAGATTTTGTTTGTTTGTTCAGTCATGAGCTGTGGGAGACATTGTACTCATGTATCAATAAAATGATCTCCTTACCAGCGCCTTTGTTGTATTGTGTCTTTGATCGCTTCGTTCTGCTCCATAAATCCCCAATATTTGCCGTTTTTATCCATATTTCTCCATGCTTGTCGATGTAATCGCCATTCAAATTCTCAGTTCGTTTGTATTCCAACGGTAAGACCGCTGAACCAGACTATCACAGTCGCCCAGTGAAAGCCGATATGGAGTTTTGGTTGCATCAAAACCCAGAACAGTTTTCATTAAAAGTGAATGAAGTAGAGAACTAGTAACAAATAAAACTAGCTAGCTAGCTCATCAAGTTATGGCACGTTTTCATTAAGCCAACTAGGTGAACGGTTTAAACAATATCGCAGTTAGCACCTTTCTGTATTCCTTGCCCTTAACCTTTACATCTTAATCGGGCCATTACTGAATGACAACCAGTTTTACTGGTATGTAATTGCTACAAAATGCAGTCTACATATTTAAATAATGTTCCTTCTCTTCTCTCCTCTCTTAAACGTAGAAAGAGCTGAAGTACCGCAAGCACAGAATGATCAGGTGAAAAAACTGGAAGGGAACCTCGAGGAACAAACGTTTTTCAGGAATCATTACGAACAGAAGGCTGACGAATACAATAGTAAGGAAATGGCGCAGTCTTTGAAGTGCGCATGCGTGTAGCATTTCAATGATTGAAGAAATCTAAAAGTACGGTATTTCAAATAAAAGGTAGAAAATTTATTTTAAATACGTTTTTCCATTTCGCCAAAAACTATAAAACACTAAGCTACGGTAATATGAGCGACAAAAACGAACAACTCATTTTGCAACATCGCTACAAAACAAGTTGACAGAAAGGGAAACATCTGTTTTCAATTTCTCCCTCCGCTATTTTGTTTCTTTTTGAGACCATCAAGTAGCATATTGAGCGTGTTCTTCACCACGATTCCTTAAATACAAAGGTACCCGAATGTCACGTGTTAATTAGTCTTTGGTTTTTACTCCTACAAGATATTATTCATGAACTTGGTGACGAAATGTCAGAACTTGTGATGAAAATACACACACTTGAAGAAACTATCGAGTCTCTGAAGAAGGATGAGTCGCGAAGTTCGACAGAGGAGGAACTGGCAAAAGTAAAAGCAGACCTCGCCGACAAGGAATTGACCATCTACAACTTACAATACCAAAGAAATAAAGATAAGGAAGAATTTCAACAACAGTTAGTTTCAGTTAAAAAGGAATCAGACTATAACTTGGAGAAGTGTGGCAAGCTTAAACAGGAAATCCGAAAACTTAGAAACCTCGACGAAACCGTTGTCTCCAAACCAAGGTAGGACATTTTCTGCTGCTTGGTCGCGTTGCACCCCCTCGCTGTTCTGTTTTAAAACTGTAGGGTCGACCAGCAGCAGTTGGAAGCGGCTCTCCGTTTGGCTAATCGAACAATAACAATAATAACCAACACCTTAAAAAATACATAACCATGCAAGCAAATACAAAGGAGCTACTTTGTTGAGCGATAACAACGAGAGACAATAGAGCAACATTAGTACTGAAACTGTACACAGACAACTTTCATGTTGTCAATACCGTATTTACTCGTAGCACTTATTTAATTTGTTACCAAAAGTAGCTCTTAATATCGCCAAAAAAAGAACGTAAAAAGTCAGGTCATGGTAAACTTTTAATCATTATGGTAAAGGTCACGAGAACATGGAAATGAGTACGATAGAAAGAGGTTCCTTTGTTTGTAGTGATTATGAACGGGTATATTCACCTATTTTTCATATTTTGTAGTGCCAACGACAAAGACAGTGCAGGTGTGGTGTCGTCTGTCATGATTCACAGCCTGAGGGCGAAGCTGTATGAGAGGGAGCGAAGGCTCGAGGACTCGAAGAAAAAGATGGAAGATTTAGAGAAGCTAAAGACCAGCTTAGAATATGCTAAAGCGGAGGCTTTGTAAGTAAATCTAGACGTATTCACTTTTGAAGAAACAATAGTATTTCCCGTCCACATTTGTTGTTTAAGGTGGCTCAAAAACAGTTTTACAGTTTTCAGTGTCACTGGTCTTTGTGAAAGACTTACTCATTTGTTGAGGTGAATTACTCCTTCTTGTTGATAGCTGGTGTTGCTATAGTCTTAATCTAATAATCTTGTTCTCCAACAGAAGCTTGTGTTACCATGGCAACTTGACAAGGCCTCGAAATACCTTGTTTTCTAGCATTAGAAAGCGTTATACACAAAAATTAGTTGGTGAACTTCCTTTTTTAATTCATCAAAATTGTTTGCACATCAAAGAGCACATTTAAGGAAATCTTATAAAAATTTTGTCGATAAGTTTTGGCGCCGCCTTAATATTTTCAATAATAATAATTTATTAATATAATTATTAATAATTTAATAATTTTCTCGACAGGATTTTCTGAAACTTTAAAAAACTTTAACATTTGTTAAAAAAAGGTGTTCAGCTGCTCATGCAGCAGTTATTTGGAGTAGTTTTTGAAATTTAGCAGTCTTATCATTTGCGATTCGAAGCGTTTTCGCCAATGATTTTCACAGAAGCGGGGTTTACGTTCAGGAAAGCAGGAATACCTTCATTTCGAAAGAATACAGCAACCGGTTTTTCCTAATAAACCGAGGAGAAATCAAGTCGTAATTTTTTGGTTGATATATCGAGATAGCCAACACTTTCTATGTGTTTTGCAGAACTCAGGCCTCAAGATTAAGTTCCGAGAATAATGGTCTAAAAATGAGATTGAGAGAAGCGAAACAGAAGTTGAGAGAGCAAAGAGCTACTACTGATGGAGAAATAAGCGAATCAGGTAATTTTCGTATTTGTCACTTCAAAAACTACATAGGGACGGGGTTCATTTACCCACGTGATCCCAGAATCCAGTGCTCTAAGGAGTGTTTCATACAATGCATCATTAATCCTATTCTGACTTGGATGGAGTTGAAAGTGCCGCAGTAGCCTACGCCATTTTCAAACTTCTCTAAAGAATTAACAGTTTGTGAATGTTCCTTGGAAAAACCCCTTTGGACTTTGCCTACGTAATGGCAATTAGATTTAGGTTTAGAGCAATTTATGTTTTTTAATCAACGTGCTTTCATGGCAACCAGTTCAGCGATTTTTTACCTTGTCATTTAAATGTCATAACGGTGTTAGGAAATGAAGTGCGCGAGCTAACCCTGATTTGTTTCAAGCTATCATTTGATTTGCTGCATTTTAAAACGATTCTCAGAAAAATTAGGTTAGGCTGCCCAAATCTGGTCCTATTTGGAAATTAGTCAAATATGTTCGGATACTCCCTGAAACTACAGGTAATAAAGGGTCGGGGTGCAGTTTTGCCGAGATGAACATAGTTTGGCCTTCTTAGTTTGGGCGAGTCTTAAAACTTAACAATTTAGTATTACCGCTCTGCTGATGAATTTGCCCAAAACGTTTGCCCGAGAGCGTTTGCCCCAAATTCGGGAAATTAGCGGTAAATTGACCGAACAGTTGATCCCAGTAAACTTCTGATATTACCACTACCCTCACCACCATAAAGGGGCGTCGACAAATAATAAAATAATTAAATTACATCCAGTGGACATTAAGGGGGAGGGAGGGGAGAGGGTTAGCCGTGGAAGTTATGGCAAAACTTTTTAGCATTAACCAAACTTATGCCTAATTAGTAGCTTGACAAAGTATAGAATGAACCTGACGTTATGAGGGGAGGGGGGAGGGAGTTTCAGTATTACACCAGTTGGACGGGTTTTTTTTTAATATTTATCGACGCCCCCTAACAATACCGTATTTGTCTCCTTATTCCAGTGGAAGAAAACGACGCGACAGTACTGCGGGAGATACAGCCTGTTGAGACAACGCAGAGCAGAGTTCAGGTGCCTAGAACCCAGGCCACAACACCTTGGCTCACGGCCGACTCCCTGGATGATATGTTCAAGGAGAAGCCTAACAGCTGTCAGACGCAGTGAGGCCACCTGAATGGATCATCCTATTTTCCACGGATGTACTGACTACAGTGTATCATTGATATATCTTGGTTTGGGCTGGACTCCACAACTCCGTGGATATATATTTATTTATGTATATATCACTAGCATGTAGCATACACCGATTCAGGTTACAAATGTTATGGCCATTTTCGGATACGAAAAATCATAAAAGGGACCAGGGTCCGGTTGTACGAAGAGTGGATAACTATATCCAGTTCCCGTTCAGGCCTGAATTTTTTTCAGGCCTTATTCTCAACTGCTTAAGTTGAGTACTTTACTGCGATGATCCTTC
>JAOBYE010165330.1:0-18149 GCA_025403585.1 Parazoanthus swiftii
GATTTGACAGCTCAGATGGAGGGTTGATCTCTGAATACAGTGGTTTCCGGGCAGGCTCATTTTCTCTTCCCCTCCCCACCTTTTCCCCTCTTTATTTTTCCCTTCCCCCAAAAAATGAGCCGGCTCGCAGGCTAGACATGTAACATATTACATCAGTTTGAGGGGTAAATAAAAGGTTGTTGTTGGAGGTGGTGCTGTTAACTAGCCTTTGTCACAATTTCAAAAAAAGCATGCTTTTAAAAAGTATGTAAAAAGGAACCACTCGCATTTCTGCATGCTGATCTTAATAAGAAGTTATTTCGAAGTGATTGTTGAAGTGATCGCCCCAAGGCGAAGTATCCACGGTCACCAAAATGCAAGGAAATCATCTCAGACTCAGAAAAATGGGGAGGCAGCTTTTAATTCTGCTCTCTCAAACTGAGACTCTCGTAAAATGGATCTAAGGCTGAATAATTCTCAAATTTTTTGCTTCGGCAGGTATCGAAGGCGCAAGCACAACATGACATTGGCTGCTTGCGTTACACAGGATGAAGAAAAACTTCACACCGACCACCAACTTTCTATTATGAATTATCACGTACCTAACAAGTCTGCGACTAAACTAAAACTTAAACGAAAATCATCACAATAAAGGGTTGAACAAAATGTGTGGAATTAACCCGCCACGTTAAACTTCAAAAAAGTACACAGCGCCTGATTTTATTGGAAGTTGATGAGAAATCTTTTCAGGCGGTGTACTATCGCAAGTAGTGTCAATTGTAATGTGATATCGCACGGAGAACTCAACATAATTCTTTGTGACTGACATACATACGAATCCGGCCCCAAGACAAGTGAATGTCTCAGGTTTTTAGGTTATTTACAGACAAGAATTAACATTAGAAGACGGAAATCCGTTGTGATAAAACACGACTGGTATAAATGGAAGACATGCAGAGTTTATAAGAAGGCTGGTACGAGTTCTAGGCTAAAATCGCGCTAAAATTCGTCCCAAGTTACTCGTTCAGTTGTGAATTGAGGACGGGTTTCTCGACCAGACGAGTTTCTCTTGTGAATCGACGTAAAATGGCCAAGCGATGATTTAAAAAGGTGGAAGTTTTTCTCTGCCGGATTTGTATTGGACTCACTTTCCTGTCTCAGACGAGTTTCTCGTCGCCAATAGAAATTCGGTTAAGAAAAGAAATATTTCGCTTCCCGTTTCTCCGTACAGAGTACAATTGTTCGAAGCCCTCTGTCACTTACCATGTACTTTAACTAAGTACTATTACATGGAGCACAACCTAGCACGAACGTATGTTGTGATCTACTCCTCGCTATTGAGTTACAATAGCGACAAAATTCCAATTTAGAGCGTACCTTCAAGCTTTGATTCTGTTTCGTTTACTAAGTCGTTCAATTTTTTGTTTCTCTGTGAGCGACTTCTCCACTTGGATCCATCTTGTTGCGATTGACAGCGAATGGAAGCAGAAGCAAGTCAGCCTTCCCAAAGAGGCAGGAGGAAAATGACCTAGCGTCTTGACTCTTCGGATTCAGCTTTACGCTCTGTGATTTTTCTGATATCGGCGTGACATCAATGTCACCTGATATTAGTGGGCATTTATGAAATTTAATATCAGTAAGATTATATATTCAGAAAGGTTATACCACTTACATACTACGCAGAGCAAAGTTCTTGCGTGCAGGCTATACAAATATCGCAACATAGTTGTGCGTAATAAAGTCAGGCAAGAATAAAAATTATTTACACCGGCATAGTGTTTGAACAAGGAAATGCGAACAATTTAAGGGAAGTTTGAGACTGAATCGCCAAAAAGTTAAGAGCAGTTTAACCGGCCTCAGCCAAAACTTACTATATTGGTCTTACTCCACTGAAGCAATACGATTTTGATAAAACAAACAGTTTTAAACCGGTTCAGATACAGGAGTAATGATAGCATCGCTCAAACGATTAGAAAATCTTGCTTCTGATTCAAGTGATCTTTTATAATGACATGGGCGATGACAAACGTGTTACGATAAAAATGTATCCATAAACTGGTTTCCAACATTTTTACAATCTTACACACAATACCTGTGTTCGAGCTATTCCAGTTTTTGACTCGCTTTCTAAAGATTTATAGTCCGAATTTTAAATGTAGCTTTCGTTATATCTTGTATAAAGTGCAATCTACAACCTTTATACGCTTTGTCTTAAAACTAGTAGCGAAGTATAATTCCTAACAAAACGTTAAGACCCCCCTCCCCTCCTCCCCAGCGTCGAGCTAACTCTCCCTTTCAAAAGAATTCGGACCCAGGCCCCCACTCCCTTGTATTTAAGCTGGGAGCAACACACGAGCTCTCCGCTCGGACAATAATACTTGCCTGATAGTTCTACTTGTCAAAGGACAAGCCTTGCAAACCAATACACCATTTTACTATAATGGTTCCCTTGTGGAGGCTAAAAGTCATTACTCGGTCAGCTTGAAGTCACATGGTACAAAATACGCCAGACTGGAGCCAGTGGAGGGCAAAAGAATGTGCAAAACACAATTCACTAGAAAAATGTGATTTTTCTTTGTTTTACATTTCCCAGTGGAGTCATACACATTCAGTTTTGCGTTCCAGTTGGGCGTATTTTGTACCATGTGATCTCTAGCTGTGAAGGGCTTATTTGGGCACATTAACTCAACATAAAGTGATAAACATAACTTTCAGCCCTCAAGAGGGAATGAATTTAGCGAAAATAAGATGTATTCTGAGAAACATTTGAACTTCTTGCAGACACGCTCTCGTTAACAATGAAATACAATATTTTATTATACGACATGGCGTTTTAGACTGCAAATATGCACCAAACTGACGAGTGCAAATATGAGGCCGCACTACACTGTTGACCGGTTCAGTGAAATCGGTTTTGCAAAATTTCCATAGTACATCTCGCAAATTGCCGTTCCAAATATCGCGATGTACTTTCTAAAAATTAACATGAGTTTACCAGACTCGACAGTCGTTCCTTTATACGTATATACAGTAGAACCTCGATTTAACGAACTAGAAACCAGTTCGTTATATCGAGGTTCTGTTCCATACATTTTACTGTAACTCTGGCCGGGCTGTACGAAGAATTTTGTTCGTTATATCGAGGACTTCGCTGTTTAGAGGTTCGTTAAATCGAGGTTCTACTGTACTTGGCCAATAATTCTCCATTTCTTGCTAAAATGCTGCCGATGTGCAACTTAGCAGGCAGAGGAGGATTGAAATTTGAAGCCATCGGTCAGTTTGTCCACAGGCAGCCCAAGCTGTAAGTTTGTTGTTGGGGTTTCTGGTTATAATTCACAGACTGTGTATGGAAGTAAATATCGTAGAAATGTGGTATAAAATACATAAATAAAGTTTGCTCACCGGCGTATCTGTTACCTTCTTGTGCCATTTCTTTACCTTCTGGGTCATTCTGAGTCAATCTAGTAAACTCCAAATTGAAAATCTCGTCTAAATCGACTTAGAGAGGAGACAACAGAATTATTTATGTACGAATCATTTGATTTGAATTTGCTTTTGTTTGAATTTGCCGCATCGTGACCCGTAATGATTTTCAAAGCCGTTTTGAAACAAAGAGTCGATTGTCTTTAAATGTTCATCTGACGCCGGATGTTCGAGTCACGATACTGCCTTTATTAGTTTATAACGGCGGCTGTCAGGTCTTTAGATCATACCTTCACTATACTTTTGACGGAAATATTGTAACTGATATTTTACCCGTTGTTAAATAAAGGTTTACCCTACTCTACTCTACTGTATACTGACATATTGTTCATAAATCATTGAGTACATATTAAATTTTGTTTTGTTTAAGTTCATTTGATAAAGTTTCCTGCGTATTGCATTTTAGAGCGTTTGTCCTGGTCATAAAATTGCATTTCCTGGATGCGGGGCTCTTCACTACAAATTTTGGTTAATTCACAAAGTTTCACACAAGTAAAAAGTGAATAACCCCGATATACCCGGGTTGGGGAGAGTAGGGATTTCAAATGACTGGATGTGTTGCCCATATTATCTGGCCTTGATCAATTTGATCTGCGGACCTCTGCAGCAACTCACAGACTACATCTAACTACATCTCTCGTCAACATTCCTTCAGTGTCGAAGATATGTGTCGCAGCTTTTAAAAGCTCTGGCAACAAATAAATCCTGTAATCTTCCACAAGGCTGAGGAAGGTGGAGACAGATACAGTTGGTTGCCGACCGTAATTAAAATAAGTAGCTGTAAAAATTACTGAAAACAACATAAGAAGTTGAACCAAATACTTGTCGGCAAAGTTCAGCCATATAAAACTTACCTCTTGCATACGTACTTCTCGGCAAAGAACTAAGAACGTGATAGATGAATTTTACCTGAATAACTCAGGGACAAATATATTCTAAAATTAACATACATATAAATTCAAGCCGGGTATGCTCGTGTCGGCAGTGGACTGGAAAGAGAGGAATATCATTTTGCTATTGTTAATCCACTTTTAACGACAATACTTACTTGCATTATTAAATTCAAATTTAAAGGTAAGATAAGGTTTTAGTTTTCCCCGGTGATTTACCACTTAAAATCTGAAATACTGTAAAATCATTAAAATAAGCCCATGTCAGTGGGATTGTATTTCTGCTCAAAATACTCTTGCCCAAATTCTCGGGTGAGCGTATCTTCAGGGGAGGGGTAGAGGAGGGCGGGTTCCAGGATAATCGAGAAACTCAACACACTGATTTTATTCGAATATCTAGCCTTTCAGTGTTCATATTTCTAACAATTCATTTTAGCATGGCTCATTTTTTATACGTCTTACGCTCAATATGATCCAATAAGCACCAAAAGCATTCCACGCCCTTAACTTCCCCGCAAGTCCAACTTATGCCCCATCCACCTAAGCAAGACACCAAACACGTCACATATCCGCCAAAGTAGATGGGAAGACTTAACGGTGTATCATTGAAGGAAAAGAGAAAAGAGTCCAGAAGCGGAAACTGTTGGGACCTAACCTTTACCACACCATAACGTGGTTCTCTTAGCACCGGATAACTTTATGTTGGATGATCATTTATATTCACTTTCACACCTTGTGGAACATCGAAGCCTAACTGGCTCAAAAGAACTGCTGCATAGTACAGTGTACATTATTCCCTTTCAGCCCCCATCCCCCGGGGGTAGTGTCCTTGCAAAGGTCGGAGAGTACGTTTCAGTTGTATTTATTGTGAGTCTTCGTATCAGGCATTGTCACGATCGAAATTGGGAACGAACTCAGTGAATGAAACATTTTTGCGATATATTGGCCTTGCGGCTTTTTTACTGCATGCACAGTATTGCCCATGCTCTTTTGTGCAGACTGGAAATAAGTGCTTTGAAAGTGTGCTTCCAGACCTCCAACTGCACATTACATTTGTGTTAACTCTAATGTGATTGCCCTGCATACAAGGATCTAAAAGAAAACGTATTTGAAACGCTCAAACACAAAATACAAATTAACCTGTCATCCCTTTCTCAAGAAATTCAAACTTCCACTATTTTTAAATTTAGATTCTTAAGAATATTACCACGGCATTGTTTTGTTTATATATTCTTGCATCAGAGTAAGATCAACTCTTGTTATATAATGTATGTATTTTTAGATTATTTTTATCTTTTTTTAAAATTTTATTTTATTTTATTGATTTTTTTAAATGCTTTGACAACAAAAAGTCATGTCAATAAAGCTTATATTACGAACTGAGGGACTATGATCATACTGTTGCTACAACTCTACTTTTGAAATAATTTGAACAAAGACATTCGCCCGCGTTGATCAATCACAAGGTAGAACAGCGGTTGGTTTATTTCCAGTCAAGTTTTATAGGTATAACACTTTATGTCAAACTGGCGATGTTTGTTTCTAGAAATTTTATTAAGTACTACAGATTCTTCTGCAGGAACATTATTTTTACCCAACCTTTTGCCCAGAATATTATTTTGCAACGTTTTTGTCTGTTACGATAATATAGCGAACGCCTTCCGTTTAAGATCTTCTTCGTCAAACTCCAATATTGTTAGAAAATTAGGAGATCGCCAACACTTTGCTGTTGCAACTGATAAAATGAACCACCATTACTGAAATACGCAAATTTTTAGGTTGAAGGATCACATCAATAGATGTGTAATGTTAAAAAGTTATTGCATTTATTGAATGTTTCTATTTTCTAGTTTTCAGTATTATTGTAAACAAAATAAACACCTACGTTCTAATATGTAGAACATGTAGAACATTCGAGTCCTTACACTTACTGACATTCTTTTCGCTACCTAATACGCAAAAAACATACGGTTGTGAAGACAACGAAAACAAGTAAGTGTCCTCAAACTCATTTTAAGTGCAATAAATTTCTCTAAAAAAGAAAACGCAGTGGAAAATCATTGCCAGGCGTGTTTGGAAATCGGATCAAGAAATTCTTGTACTTGTAGTAAAGTGGCGCATAATAGCTGCGCTGTGGGTCGTTTTTTCATCCTTTTCTCCGCGTTTGATCTATGATCATACACTTCTCAAGTCTGAACTAATGTTATCCAAAAGATCGCAAGCCAAAGGACTTTTCTACGTAAAAGTAATGATCCAGTTCTCTGCCTTTCTAATAACTACTTTTCAATTTATCTTAATCGTAGAGCACTTCAATTAAGTATTGCGTTGTATTGTAATTGATCAATAAGAATCATTTTTGATTCAAAGCTTGTACAAACGCCAGCTTATTTCTTGTTTCAGTTTCTTTCCAACATACACCTAAAATAGATTCATTAATTCGTTTAGAATATAATTTATAATATTAAAGTAAATTGAATCCCTAGCTCTTCAGTATCTTACGACTAGGAAACAACGTTTTTCTTTGGCAATATTGCAGCGTTACATGTTGCCCTTCTTTGGAAAAACACGATAACTGTTCCACATTAGCACATTGAGAAAGAACACAGTGCTGTATTAGTTGGAAAACACTAGTGCTGTGACGATAATGTACGTACTAGGGTCAGCAGCTTAAAAGCACAACCATGATACAGCACTGTCCACCATTTCTGTTTCACCACTGCCGTCATCAACAGGCCATTTCTCATGCAACCAACCTTCAGATTTAACGAATAAATTGAAATCGAGGCGTTGTGCCAAACATTCTTACATTTGCTGTATGCCTCGACTTCAAGTCTGCGATAAACTGAAATGATCATTAGAAATGGGGTCGCTGTTGTTACAATACCACTGCAATCACTGTGGCAGCAAGTAACAAGTCTATAATGATGATGATATCTGTGCCAAGGAGAACTGTTAACCGTCATCATTCAAACTCTGTTATTACTTCATCTGGCAAATGTTGTTAACTTGACTTGTTTTATAAGAACATTATATAATGGAATCCCTGAAGAGATGCTTTATAACAATTCCTTTAGAAACCGAGAGCAAACTCTCAGCTATCTAAATTACAAGCATTATACCTCCTAAAATTTAACTTCCCACTTCCAAAAGTTCAAATGTTATTTCTCATGAAATGTTACCATGTCCATGTACAACTTGACTTAGAATGATCTCTAAGATCTTTCTCACTTCTGATTGGTCGCAGATGCACGCGCGCCAGCGACCGCTGCTTCTGCTGCAGCGGCTTGGACATTCTTGTTAGTAGCCACACCCCTCGCAAACTCGCCCTGGGCCTTCTCAAAACTTGCACCAGCCATTCGGTAGATACGGTGTATCTGAACAGAAAGAACCCAAATTACCAACTGAAGCCAGGTGATTTGAACGCGCGCGCACAACCAATCCCGTATCACGGATGGCGTTTAGTCTTGTCATCCATCCCAGACTGCTTTGCACGATGACCAGTGCGAAGTCGGGAACTAAAAATCTGACATTCACAAAGTGTTTTCTTGGCCAGACACGAGGAAGAGAAGAAAATGGCGTAGGTTTCGTTAAGTAGTGTCTTGCAAATGGAACATTGATTGCACTGTGGTCACAGCTTTCAAACCAAAAATTAATAACATTCACATCGACCAGATCGAGCTCACAAACAAAACGGCGGTTTGTTCACGGCTCGTGCGTCATGAATTGCGGCGCGAGTTGCTTTCTGGGATGGATAACGAGATCGAGCTTGCGTGGAGGTTACTGAACACTCTGAGCGGTGTTTTGAGTTATCATTCCGTAGCTCCGTTAATATGCGTCGGATACCCAGAAATCTATATATCACTGGAAAGCTTATAAAATTCTCTAAATGACTAGGTAACTTATTTTTGCAGAATCCGTTTTTTGAGTGAAATTCATTGCGCAGTTTCCGACCAAACGCTTTCCCTTCTGGAAGTTCCAAGTTCGTCAGATTTCACTTTCTACTATCAATTGTTACCTTGCTATCTTCAGCACAGTGTGTATATTAAATCCGTGTCGGCGATTTTGACTTGAATCAGTCAATCACCTTTTATGGCTGGTTCTAGAAAGTTATAAGATTTTTGAGCGGACAAGTAAAGAACTCAAGTCAGAAGAAAAATCTAAAACGAGTTTTTAAAAATGCTATGCTATATCTCATTATAGCTAGAGTAACGCAATTCGCCATTACAACCTTAAGTATGGCAAATGTAGTTCTGAACTGGTTTGTGTTTCTCTGCCCGGGGGTTGAGGAACCTTGCAGCAACTTACCTTAAGAAGTAAAAACACGCACGTGAACACTCCAATGGTGAAAAAGCAGGCGGAGACGAACATCATGGCACCAACAGCTTTGTTGTTATGAATAGCTGTAGTGGCATTAATCCATCCACTAGAAATTGAACAGATAATACAGAGTCAACTACGAACATCATGGAACCAACAGCTGTGTTGTTATGAATAGCTGTAGTGGCATTAATCCATCCCATCCACTAGGATTTGAACAGATAATACAAACAGAGTCAACTACGAACATCATGGCACCACCAGCAGCTGTGTTGTTATGAATAGCTGTAGTGGCATTAATCCATCCGCCACAGAATCTGAGGTACATGAATCAGAATTTTTTTTGAAAGTCAAAATTCCAAGACTTTCTAGCGCTTCTTTTAAAATGAAAATTAAGTTTCTTTAAGTATACAGGATTCTTTTTTGTAAAGTGGTCTACTGTACTTCAGAACCACAACTCGGCTCCGAGACTTGCTCAACCAGTCGCCCACTCACTAACTCATTTATCTATTTAAAGACTAATTTGTTACACCATATAACATACTATCAGAGTGTCCAACCTACGGGCCTTTTGAAATCCGGATTTTTATCGCACAGGAAAAACTATACTGTAGCTTCCTTGGGATTCAGGGTTTAGGGTTAAAGAAATTTTTAAAATTTGGCGGTCCTGAATAGTCAATTTCAGTACTTCAGACAATTTTTTCTCATCAAAAATGCTTGGTGAATTGATGGCCAGTTTACTGTGCATGAAAAACGCTATTTTTTAGGGAAAAAATCAATGAATTGACAAAAATAACTTCTTTGGCTCGTTGTTTCTTGGGAGCAAATCTTCAAAGTCAGGATATTTCCTATCCTATCCACACATGAATCGGAATTCAGGATTTGCAATCAAAATTAAGCCAGGATGGTTGGACACCCTGTACTCGTCCCACTACATGGGAAGAAACTGTCTCAGTGATCAACCTTACCAGGTTCCCCCTCCGGGGATGCCCAAGGCATAGAATATCATTAATCCTATGTGTATGAAGAAGATCAGGAAGAAAATAACATAGCTAAAGGAACTGTCATTCCTGCAAAGGAAAAAAAACAAAACAATGTAGAAATAATATCTAATGCTTACCAAGCGCCTCCACCAGGAATTCCGAGAGCAAAATACATATTAAATCCTATATGAATGAAGTAGATGAGGAAGAACACAACATAGCTGAAAGAACTATCATTCCTGCAGAGAGAAAATAGCATGGGATGGTTTGTGGTCAATGGCAATTTAGGTAACACGGGTAGGTGATGTTAAATGAAATTTATACACGTGTATTTACTTTAAGTTTATTTTAATAAATATGGTACATTTACAATGATGGTGGACTTGCAAAGTATTTTGCTGTACTGTAACTATAACCTTGAATGGCTCATGAGTGTGGTATTTTAGTATTAACATTAACATGTACTGCATGTGATTAACTACAGTACAAAGGTAGAAAACCATGATATTACAGTACAGTCAGATTTTAGGTTGCATGAGAGTGCATTCAATTAACCATGTTCTAGAACTAGAATAAATTAGACAATTAGTCATCTAATTGTCCTTTTCAAGCAGTAAAAATATAATCATCTGAATTAAGAACAAGGATGGTGATGGTTCTTCACATGTCTTTCCAAATGGTTTTAACATTAGTCTTGAAATTCCATACAAAATTATGTGTCTGAGATAAAGAAGCAACAGCCGTGACCACTGCACTGTTCAAAAGAAGATGATTAACATGAATGATCATTAAATGTTAGTTTGTGTTTTCATCAAGTTATTGACAATAAGGATTACTTGGTTAGCAGATAAATCCATGTATGTTAGCAGGTCAAGCGTTCAATGCATCATTTGTTAATCAGGATTACTGGTTAGCAGTGATCAGTAGCAAAGACACTGTTTTGATTTTTAGAATGACTCATTAAAATATACATGTCTATTATGCAAACTGTTAGTTTACTGTATGTACCTACATGTGTTACATTAACTGCCAGACATGCTACTCTATACCTTCTACCAGTACTCTGTATCAGTATTATGACATTATGGATTAATCCTTGTTTGGTTATCACATTAAGTGAAGTGTACATGATATATTGTATTGAACTTATCAGTTTCAGGTATTGTTCCAGATGAGGAAGGGAGAGATTAGGTCAGAGTACTTATAAATTACTGTAAGAGTACAGTACCTAATAAGTCTTTTATTGTTGTAATTGGGGAGAAGATTGAACTGAGCTTGAAAGAGATGGTTGAGATCCAAGAGAAGGGAAAGGGAGGTGAAAGAGGGAAAAGTAACACTTAAGTTAATGTTGCCAATTTTATTGCCCTTAACCTAGTTATAGCTTATACAACCTTCATAAATTTAGGAACAAGATCAAAGAGATCTCATCAAATTTAGAAGTATGCAGGGTTCAAAATAACCTTCTGAAATTCTGTTTTATTTTGTAGGCTCTTTTGTTAGGTCAAAAATTTTTGCTGGCTGTTTTCGTGGGTAAGATATTCTGTTTGCAAACCAGGATATAAACGTAACCTACAAGATCAAGCTATACTAGCGAATCTGCATCATCTTGCAAATTTTACTAATAGAAAACAAGGCTCCATTCAGAAGTGAAATTATTTTATTTTTAGTTATAACAACCGAATTGGCGAAAAAGTCACTGATTACCCTTTGATCTTGAGATGTGTTGTGGAAGTGAAAATTGCTGGCAAGGTCCAAAATCTGCCGGCTATCGCCGTCAGCCGGCAGCTATTTTGAACCCTGGCAAAATAGAACACCTCAAGTGAAATTTTTTTTGTCTGAATCTAAAGTAGGTACCTAATGTACTGAACCTTGTGTACAGTCATGGTACTAGTACCTGGGTCCTGTCTTCTAATGACACCCCTGGGTCATACATGTGTGTGCTGTTTTACTGCATAGCTTGTTAAACTAATTGTAAAGTGTTGAATATTTTATAATTAATACTTTAATTTACAGATCTTACACTGTAATAAACAAATTTTGCACTAAAATTTTAATTTACAGTAGCTTTAAATTATTTAGATTTCCTTTTTCAATACATTACACAGGGTTTCTGACAGGGTGCAGTGGTAGGGAATCGCATCCCACAATAAAATCCTGAGAGCACTTCCACATTCCTCCTTTATGAAGATGCAGATGCATCATTTTTGTAATTTTTCCTCAGTTTCCAAATTAAAGAAGACATTAAATAAAACCCAAGGAAATGCTTTATTCATTTGTGTCTACTTTTACAATTTTGTCCCACCAATTCTAATTGGATGAAGACCTTGTTGTTATACTAAAAATCTGTCTGTGGCTTATTTTCGCATTTCTTGTTGTTTTCTGTTTTCAAAGGAAAACTTGTTGTAAAAGCGAGGAAAAATGCTGCCAACATACATGTATCTGCACATGTATGATCAAGCAAGAAATAATGCACCAGGTGTGCATTAATTCCTGATTCTTCTGCGTATTATGCTCTCATACTGTATTACTGCATAATTTGCTATTTTTTTCTGCATACTGTCAGAAGCCCTAATTACACTTGTGTGTAACAGCAAGTACCTGGCTTGCTTTCACCAAAAAAGGATACACACTAGTATCATTACTACGAGTCTCAACAAGCAATGTCAAATACTGCTGGCTACAAATGCATACAAAAAGACAACAAAACCTGTAATATCATTAAAATCTTTAAGTGATTTGAAAAAGGTTTCCAACAACCAAAAAGACAGTTAACTATTGACTATAAATCAAAACTACAAGTACAAAAAGAGTTCAACAGCCAAAATGTCTTGCAGGTTGGGCTTGCCATTTTGTCAGAGTTAAAAGTCTTGGAATAGCAACAGTGTGCAATCATTGGAAAGTCTGTGTAATCCAGTGTTTCTGCACCAAAACACTCGCTCCGGTCTACATGTAAAACTCAAATCCCCTGAATTGGACTTTTTTTCAGATTTAATAATGGCTGCATGTTTATTCATTATTACTATACAATGGTAGTGAACATTATTTTATTAATTATACCTATTTCAAGAAAGTTTGCTTTTCAAAAACAGAAACATGGGACTCACTGAAATTCAGTAGCAACATTACAGTAACTGCCAATGAACGTGCCAGTGTTCTCACATGTTTTTCCTGACTACATGACTGTACAGTGTATCATGAAGGTTTGGGTTTTACGTTTTTTACAAAGCAACTTTTCTTGAATTAGAAGTGTGTATTTATGGCCCGAAGCACAAACTGGATAAAATGCAATATTTTAAAGTCTTCAAATCTCATAAAGTTTAAAATTTTACAAACTCAGCAATTTTTTTATCTCAAAAGAATTTACTGGTACTATTAATTTTAAAGATGTGCCTGTTTATGCAGATTTATTTTTATAATGAATTAAAAGGAGTGTTACTGTACAACAACACTTGTAATAATCAGAAAAAAACTAAAGCTAAGTTCAAAATAAATTATATGTCTTAAAAAGTATTTATTTAATTATGGTTTACTTTTTCAAATCGAAGTTGATTTTAGTAGTTGTGTGTATCTAGTTACAGTATTTATTCTTAGACTTACTTGAGAGCGTTATAAGCTGGTCGATACCAGCCAAGAAATGATAGTGGGATAAAAGCCAGGAAGTACACGAGTGACAAGCCAAAAGTGGAACCACCATGAAAAGGATCTGCATCCATAACGAGTAATGCCAGCGAGCACAGACAGTTGAAGAAGAGGGTGAAACTGTAAGCTGTTAAAAGGAGCAGAAGCAGTTCAACTTACTTGAGTGCATTGTATGCTGGCCTGTACCAACCAAGATATGACAATGGGATATTTGCAAATAAGTACAGGATTGAAATTCCAAATGTTTCACCACCATGAATTGGGTCTGCATTCTCAATCAACAAGGCCATTGCAGTCAGAAAGTTGTAAATCAATGTAAAACAATATGCTGGAAAAAAAGAGTATCAAGTGCAACTTCATGAAACATGACCACTTCCAAGGTTCATTAACAATACAGTAACTGTCTACAACATTTCTAAACAGCACAAGGACAAAATATTCAGCTTATCATTAAAATACCACAAATCCTGGTGTACAAGCCAACTTATTGTATAACTTAGCTGACCTCCTTATTTCCAGACTTCCAGACCAAAAAATGTCTTTTTTATGTTACCATTGTAAAAGCCAAGCCCCCATATCAAAATATTTTCTCGAGATCAAAAAAGGTTCTTTAAGGAACACCCTCTGGAATCAACATAAAAGGTATAATATGTACAGCTAATCATGCCAATTCATGTTCATGTTCCACCACTGTTGAAAGATTACCAGGCCAGATGACAATTTTTACCATTCAACCAATGCATAAGTTTTCTACTCGAATTGCTTAAGCATAAATTTTTAAGGATAAGTTTATGTTATAAACTACATTTCTTTGATATGTCTGCCTCTTGTTTTTATTTCCAAAGCCGGCCCCAAACTACTGTATAAATCAAAAACCTTGGGTCAAGTCTTCGACTTATACACAGAGATTTATAGTAGAGGTTTTGCATAAGTATAAATGTTTAACCCAACTTAACTTCAAATGCATGTCAAAAGCCATATTCTTGTACCTACACTTATTGTATGTACATGCATACAATGACATATAAAGAAGAGTCATCAACAAAATTTCGATCGCCCCAGTCATTTTGATCACTACTTTGTAGCTGTTTGGAGCAATCAAGATGATATGGATGATCTAGGCAATTATAACTTTCAATATAGTCGTCCCAGTCCCCTCCAATAGTGAATATACACAATCATCAGCAGTGACATTCCTGGGTCCAACAAAATGTACAATGCATTCCTAGATTGTTTTTATGTGATCCAACAATCATCCAGATAGAACTCATGTCTATCCAAGCTACAGTAAATGCCAGCTGTTCATCCCAGTGGTCCTGACATTATTTCCGTATACTGTACAGGTACATGTTATCGTGAGTCTCAATTGCTTGAACACTACATGTACAGTGGAACCCCGTCTTACGACCACTTCGTTAATACGACCACCTCGTTATTACGACCACTTTTTTTTGGCCCGGCAAAATGCCCATACATTTTCTTATAAAAACACCCCGTTAATGCGACCACCCCGTTTATGCGACCAACGACCACTTTTTTAATTCCCGAAGTGCGTTTTTCTTTGTTTTTAACCCCGTTAATACGACCACTAATCCATGCATACAAATTGCAAAAGGAAATGCATTGTGAAATAATGACAGTTTTTATGACACATTGTTATCTTTTTAAAGCATTAAGTCATCAAAACAGAAATTGACACTTTTGAAGCAATAACTTCTCTAACTAAAAGTTCTCTGCATCATGGACAAAGACGAAGAGATTTAAAGCCCCTTATCTGTTTTTCTTCTTCTTGTGGCAAATCATTACTGTTTGTTTCGTTTCAGTAGCTCATGTAAAAACTAGGCTGTTGAAATAGTTCTTTTACAGAGTTGAAAGTATATTTTATTATTTGATTGATATTTAAAGGCTTTAGAATAGTTGTAAAACATGTGAAGCACGGATATGCTTGAAATACACGTTAATTAAAACATGTTTGCTATGAAATTTAACCATACCCCGGTAATACGACCACCCCGTTAATACGACCATGTTATTTTGGCCCGTTGGTGGTCGTATTAATGGGGTTCCACTGTATTTGAAATGAGCAGCGACACCAAGATGACCAGGACAAAAATATGGAAAATATGGACAGCAGGCTTAGTAAGTTGTAGAGGTTATTACATTTATAAACAAGTAAAATAATATACCTTTATTGATACATGTTTAGTGATACATCATTATTGTGTGGTTCCAGAAAACATCAATACCCCCCTACGGAAGGAATGGGAAAATCCAGAGGGGTCGGGTGGGGTTAAAGGCCCAGGAAGATCCAGAGGGGTGGGGGAGGGGGGGGGTTGAACGACATTGAGTTTCCAGATGGTCGGTTCGGCTGTGTTCGGTACGATCGAGTTTCTTAAACAAAACTTGGCATTAACTTATGCATTTATGCATATTATGGAAAATTCCTTGTGTGCACGTATTGTTGAAGTCCTTTATCTTCGTGGAACGAAATATTCTTTGCTCCAGAAGGCTAGATCAAGAAAAATCAAATGAAGTGGTGACGTTTGCGAGCTGCAGTTCGACTGCCATATTCGTCCACGTTTGCTCATGCCCAGTCTTTGCAAAATGACACTACGCAACGATGGTGGTTACACAGCTTCAATCAGATCCATTGTGACTGTTCGCGGGTAAGAAAATAGCCGCATTGTTGCGTTTTATGACAGAAAGTGAGAAATATGGGAAGATGATTTAAGAAGCAAGGTTTTCTCATTCATATTGGCTATACAAATCAATGTTCACTCTTTAACTCATTCATCAATCTGTATAATTACTATGACGCTTTGTCTTCAATCGTTCTCACAGACAAAGTCAAGCTGTCAGTCGTTTCTAACAACGCCAATTGTGGAATTCGTAAGTTGCCTAAGCAGTCAAATCTTTGCAGGACTTCTACAAGAACAATTTACTTGGATTGAAATTCTAGCCCTTGCTATGTATCTGAGATGGAACATGCATTTGATTGATGGATATTTAGATATCGTTTTTATGTTTCTTTTGAAGAAATCACGATGCTTTCATTTCAGCTTCATAATGACCTCATTTTATTTTGCAATCTCCCAGATCGAAAATGATTAACGTGAGTAGCAAATATGGCCGTTTTCTAAGATTTCCAGAGGGTCGGGGGGTCTCTGTGTCACTTCATGGAAAATCCAGAGGGGCAGGGGTGGTGGCCACCACCTTGGAAATATGGAAAATCCAGAGGGGTGGGGGTGGGGGGGGTCAAAAAAAATTCCCTCTGTGGTGGGGGTATGGATATTTCCTGAAATTACACATTTTTATTCAGTAAATATTTTGTATATTAAGTTGGTAAAGTCATTAGTAAAACAATCAATATACAATATGTATCTACATGTATTGAGAGAAGAATTACCTTGCCAGTTGAAGAAAAGTAGTCTACATGTCCTCTGATACTCAACTGGAATGTCAAGACTGATGTCATGGACAAAACATGGCTTACATGGGCAGCATTTGGGGAAAGGGGGAAAGTTGTTTTCCCTGATTCCTAAAAAACATAATTTGATTGTTTATACATGTACATTAGTTGTAACAACTTGTACAGCTGTAAGTCAAACCTTACTTGTACAAAGTGCTAAAAGGCATTTCGAAAATAATATAATACATGTACTGTATAAATCACAGACTCCTCTAAACCTTGGAGAAACTCAAAAAAAGCCCAAATGTGGTCATTAACATCAATAAAACACATGTAATAAATGAGAAAATTGTAATAGACCAATTTCAATATAATACAATTCAGCCTGAAACAAATTACATCAGCACGAGGCTCTGGGGAATAAAATAAACAGTGTAGAGTTTGTATGGAATATTTCCCAGAGCCTCGGGCTGATGTCTTTTGTTTCAGGCTGAATTTCATACAACAATAACAAACCTACCTGCAAACTGCATTCGTTGTAGTTCCTGCTCCTTCCTTTGCAACTCTGCTGCTTTCTTTTCTAACTCCTGACAAAATACAAAAGCAAGAACTATCAAACCATACAGTATTGTATACTGTCTCTATAGTGTGTACAGTAGAAACACACGTACAAATAACAAACACTCCCACAAATTTACAGTATCCAAATAGCCACACACATAATTATAGGTGTCTCATCTTCACATACAACTTCACTGGAGATACTGGAAAATCCCATATACAAATTAAATTGTTGCAAACTCCTTGGTTAAATGGGTTACTACAGTACATATAAGGTGCCCACTTCTTTCTGACAAAACATATTCGACATACAAGCCAAGGTACTGTAAATACAATTTGTAATGTAATACAGTACATGTGTTTCTGAGGAGGGGATTTCAGGCAAAAAAGCAATGAAGAAGTGCATATAAGCCATAATCCAAAATCCCCCAAAATACCATGCAGCCATCAAACTTGTGTAACCCCACCCTCGAAAAAAATTCTCTTGATTAAAACTACAATCTTATGGTAAAAATTATTTTCACTTAAAAAAGATTGTACTGCCCCAAAATTAACAAGAAAAACTGTCCACCCAGGGGGGGGGATTGTGAATTTTATGGCACAAAAAGCCATTATAATCTCATTACTGCTAAACATGTACATGCAGGTAAGTCCCCCTACTCCCATACAATAATTGCTATGTAGTTTGGAACAGTTTACTAGTTGCCTTAATACAAACAGTTTGTTCAGATATTTTAAGTTTCTACTGTAGTGACTGTTAGTTACCGTAGTTATTCACTTTTAAGCCACACTCACTATTAAGCCGCACCCACCATTTCAGAGTAACGCAGCGGACAAGTTTTTGACAAGTTTTATTTTGGAAAACACTCGGTTTTAAGCCGCACCCCA